>ML804098.1:228068-250420 GCA_009831015.1 Picea engelmannii
GAGTGATATAGGGAGAGAGGGGTAGAGAGAGAGGAGGGAGTGAGAGAGAGGGGGGTGAGGGAGAGAGTGATAGATATGGATGGGAGGAGACAAGGAGAGAGAGGGTAAGGGAGAGAGAGTAAAGGGGAGGGGAGAGAGAGGGAAGGGGAGGGGAGAGAGAGGGAAAGAGTGAGATAGAGATATCAAAATAGGGAAGGAATAAAAAAGGGAGGGAGAGAGAGTGTGGTGGTGGGGGTTGAGGGAGGGAGTGGGAGAGAGAGAAAAAGAGGAAGTGGGAGATAGAGGTAAAGAGAGAGATGAGGGGAAGATGTAGGGAGAGACAAATGGAAATATGGAGATAAGGGAAGAGAGGGGAAGAGAGAAAGTGAGAGAGAGGGAGGGAGATATTGGTAAAGCGAGAGAGCTGGCAGGGGGTTGGTGGTAGAGTATGGGAGAGAGAGAGATGTAAATGAGAAGAGAGGGAGAGAGGGGAAAGGGGGGGAATAGATTGAGTGAGAAATATGGAGAGAGAGAGAGAAAGTGTCTCTGTGTGTGTGTGTGTGAGAGAGAGATAGAGAGAGATAATGGAGGGGGAGAGAGGGGGGAGGGAAAACGTGAGAGAAATGTATGGGAGTAAATAGGGACATAGAAGTAAAGAAAGTGGAGGGGGATAGGGGAAGGGAGAGAGAGGGAAGGGGAGGGGATGGAGAGGGAGAGAATGAGAGAGAGATAGATCAATTGAGGGAGAGAAGGACAAAGGGAGGGAGAGAGAGTGTGGTAGTGGGTGGGTGACGGAGAGAGGGGGATAGAGAGAAAGAGATGAAGGGAGAGAGGGAGGTAAAGAGATATATGGGGGAATAGGTGGGGATACATAGAGGGAAAGAGGAGTAGGGATAATTTTAAGAATGGAAATTTATATTAAAATGTAGAAATTGGGCTAATCTTACTAGCCCTTAATTTAAAAAATGTAAAATGTTTGGTTATAGTTTTGTAAAAATATTCAAATTTGTAAGGATTTTATATAGTTTCTATAAATTTTTGGTTATTTTTAAAGTAAAATTATTTTATTCTATGGAATTTTGGTGAATCATTTTTAGAGAATTTTAGAGAAAATGGAAATTGAAGAATCATTTTTTGGGGAAAAACTATGGAAAATAAGCCCAATCGAGAAATTTATCCCCTAAAATCATCTATGAAGAGGAGAGAGGGAGAAAGGGTCATAGAGGGGAGAGAGAGAGGGAGAGTCGGACTGAGAATGTGAGTGATAAAGTGATCAAGTGAAAGAGATATGTTAGAGGGAGAGGGGAAGATAGAGGGATGAGAGGGGTAGAGTGAGACAAGGGGAGAAGGAGAGTGAGAAAGAAAGAGGTTGAGAGAGAGAGAGGTGTTAGGAAATTATACTTCCACACTAAACCTAACATAAGAGAGGAAGACAAATTTAAGCTAGAAAACAAGACAAAGCAAATACATGGTACACAAAGATTTTACGTTGGAAACCCAAATGGAAAAACAAACATTTCTTGGGGTTCCTTCTCTCTTTTTGTATTATTCATTCAGAATAAAAGGTTACATTCCTAAACTTTGTCTACACCAAAGACGCAATTGACATAATACCCTCTTTCTTTTACAAGAGAAACCCTATATCCAATTCGACCTACATCTACATGAATATCAACATACTTCTAAATATTAACATGAATATCATTACAACATATAACTTAATACAAATACAACACACCTTATTTATAGGTTTTACAATAGGAAAAACCCTAAGTAAAGGCACCCAAACATGGCTACATATCCATGTATATCATTGGCTACAAATCCCATGAATCACATGATTCTATTACAATCAACTTCTAGTTAGATTACCAATCAAATACCACTCGAAATTCATTTGGTCTTCAGTCGATTGCCACACGACCTCCTGGAAACCTCTTCAAATTTATTTTGATCACTTTGAATTATAATTTTCCTAGTCGATCCTCCTCGAACTTGAACTTTCACTCTGAGTTAATCCAACACCACTAGACTTTCACTACAAAGAATATAACAACCCAACATTCTCCCACTATTTTTATTCTTTTTTGAACTAGGAGTTTCCTGAAATTTTGTTCACAGAACCGGGGAAACTATTCTCATTTCCTATGTTTACCAAGAGAACTTGATGACACTCACAGAATTGGTCAATGAGTTTTCTATGTTTTCAAACGTGTCTACTTTCTCCAGCAACACCTTATTTATTTCCACCATGTCTCTTAGGAAATTGTATTACACCAATATTCTTAGTATTGGAATGATAAGTTGGGTTCTTTACTAGACATATTGTTCTTTGACAGTCACAATTTATCTTCATAGCTCTCTGTGAAAACATGATCCCTGAACATAGTTTTTGCAACCATAATGTTTATTTTCTTGCATGAGTGGCTACCATGTATTCATATTTTGTTGTTGACGAGGCTATCACCTCCTATCACTTACTCATCCAGTTGATTTCTCCATTGAATATATTGAACACATATACATTGGTCGAGATTCATCGATCCACATCACCTTCCCAATCAATGTAAACAATTCCATGGACATCTACTTCACTTTCATTTCCATATTTTTCTTGTTGTCATATAGTATAGTCTTTTGTGCCACAAAAATACGTGAATACTCTCTTGAAAGTTGTCTAGTGTTCATTTATAATTGTCTATGTGTATCTTCTCAACACTCCTATTGCATGAACAATGTCTGGTAGAGTGGACACCATTCCATACATTAGACTACCAAGAACACTTGCATATAGAACACAAGCCATGTCCTTTATTTATTCATGTATATTTGGACACTATTCAATAGTTAACCTTTCTCCCATAGAAATTGACACCTTTATGGGTTTGCAATCCTACATGTTGAAACGTTTAAAAAATATTATAATATACTTCTTCTTACTCAACCAGATATTTCTAGTTACTCAATCTCTTTTGATATCAATTCTCATAATGAAGTTTAGTGCACCGAGATTATTCATATCTAACTTGGAGGGTATATGATTATTCACCTTCTTTATTGTGTCCATGTTGTTTTTTATCAACAACATGTCATCGACATACAGTTCTACATATATGAAACACCTAAATTCTTCCTTGGAATATATGCAATGATCATCTATGATTCTCACAAATCCCAAACTAAGGTTGTATGTGTATAACTTTTGATACCACATCATGGGTGATTGCTTTATACCATAAAGGGATCTTTTGAATTTGCACACCAAATATTTATTTCCCTTTACTACAAATCCTTCAGGTTCTTCCATGTAAATTTATTCTTCTAGGTCCCCATGTAGAAACGTTGTATTCACATCCATCTGTTCTATTTCTATATCGAATTATGCAACCAAAGAAATTGTTACTCTAATCGAGGTTAATTTTGTAGCAGGGGAAAAAATATCACTGAAGTTGAATCCTTCAACTTGGGAATATCCATTCTCTACCAATCGAGTTTTGAAGGCCAATCCATCACTCCGAGAGATTTGTTATGATGTTCTTTGAAATTCGTCAAAGCCCGGAGCCTAAAGTTTTACGGTTCTGGATAAGTTCCCAAATCATAAGAGTTGGGTCACAGTCTTGGTCACATGTGAACCAAGGGCTAAAGAAAAGGGGCTAGTGCCCAAAATTTGTTGAAGAACAGAAATGGGCTTACAGATTGAAGCCTGAGGGGTTATTGACCGACCAAGACCTACAAAAAATGAAATCTGATATTTTTTTATTGAATCAAATTGGTTTATTCTATAAAATTATTAAAGGTTGATAGCTTGACAAAAATCAAGTTGACTGCACATTTTTGCAGGGTTAACAATTGATGGGACGAACCAATTTGTTGCATAGCACATAGCATCGAGGAGACACATGATGCTTACAGTTCGTAGGATGAAGTAAGAGGAATGGATTTACATTTGGGATTTGAAGGATTGAACTCCAATGGGAATGTAGAAGAGATAGATAAAGAAGAGAACATGAAGAAAATCATTAAAAAGTTGCAGAAAGATGTACAAACTCACCGAGTAGATAACAAAAAGATCATGAAATCCAGGGAGAAACAAGGACAATTTAACGTGAATTTGATGTATATCTTGGAAATAATAGAAAATAAATTGGATAAGGAGAGTGGCTCAAGAAAATCAGGAAGTCCCAGAATGACAAGAAGCATTAGCTGACATCACCAACACTCCCTCAGGAATTCCAATAAGAGAGAAAAAAGCAGCTCAAGTCCATCCATTGTTAGGAAGAATAATAGGTCTGGGGAATATGAGCTACGAGGGGAAATTAAAAAAATCAAACCTCCTACATTTGATGGAGATCAAAAGAAGGATAAAGATGCAGATACATAGTTGTTGGGCATGATAACGTATTTTCAATTGCATAATTATTCTTCTCATGCGGAAGGAAGAGTTTCCATCTATCAACTCAAAGGAAAGGCATGCGTATGGTGGGATCAACTTGTGCAAGTACAACATATCAAAGAGAAAAATGTCACATGGAGGGAATTCAAGAGACATTTTGAAAGTAAGTACCTAAATAAGAGGTATTATGACAAGAAAATGAAAGAGTTCTTTGAACTCAAGATGGGAAGTCTATCCATCGATGAGTATGAAAGAATATTCTTGGAGTTGTTGAAGTATGTTCCCTTCATCAAGGACGAGACAATTAAGATTCAAAGGTATCTGAGTGGGCTTCCATCTTCCATTAGTGACAAGATCTAGTATGATGATGTTAAAACTATGGAAGAAACTATAAGGAGAGAAAAATGCTTATATGATCAACAAAAAGAGAAGCCTACTTTCCAAAAATCTTGGAAGACAAGAAGAATTTTAAGAGAGAACAGAAGAAGAAGGGAAACGAACCACCATTTTTTAGGAACAATCCTCAAGGACAACCAGTTTTAAGAGAGCCTAGGATGGCTGAAGTAGGTGGGAAAAAGCCAAAGAAGACACCTATCAAATGTTGGGGTTTTAAAGGATATCATAGGTATAGAGATTGTCCTCACAGAAAGGACAAGATGAGAGTTTTTCACAATGTTAAGCAAGATGAAATAGTGGAGGACATGGGAAGGAGAGTACCAAGAATCTATGCATCCCTAGACAACACGCAAGATGAGTTTCAATCACACATGATTGAAGTTGAAGGTATGATCAATAACCATGCCTTTAATATTTTAATAGACTCGAGAGATATTCATAGTTACATAGATTGTAAAGTTGTGGAAATATTACACTTGTTGAGAAGAAAGCATGAGAAATATTGGCTGGTACAAATGGCTACAAGATTCAAGAGGAAAGTTGTTGAGTCGGTTAAATCATGTCTAGTCGGCATGAATGGACTAAGTACCATGGAAAATCTGAATATATTTCCTTTAGGATCATATGATTATCTAATTGGTATGGACTGGTTGGACCAAAACCATGCCATTCTAGACTAACATAACAAGGAATTCACTTTCTTGAATGAGGATGGAAATCAGAGAGCAATCCAAGGAATTCCCAGGTCAGTTTCTATTAGAGAAATTTCAGCAATGTAGTTGAAGAAATGCTACAAGAAACGTTGTCAAATATTTGTAGCTCATATGGAGGAAGCATCTAAGGATAAGGTGCCAATTTTGGAGGACCATGCAGTCCTAGAAGATTTTTAATATGTGTAGGTACCAGGACTACCTCCAAAGAGAGATATTGATTTCTCTATAAATTTGACGCCTGGAGTAGCCCCAGTGTCAAAGACTCCCTACAGAATGAGTACACTAGAACTAAAGGAACTCAAAATGCAGCTTGAAGATCTTCTGAAGAAGGGGTATATCCACCCAAGTGTATCCCCTTGGGGTGCCCCAGTCTTGTTCATAAATAAGAAAGATGGAACAATGAGGTTGTGCATTGATTTTAGATAGTTGAACAAAGTGACTATAAAGAACAATTATCCTTTTCCAAGGATTGATGATCTCTTTGATCAATTGAAGGATGCAAAGATGTTTTCAAAGATATATCTTAGGTCTGGATACCATCAGGTAAGGATTAAAGAGGAAGACATCAACAAGACTGCCTTCATAACAAGGTATGTTCATTATGAGTTCACAGTGGTACCATTTGGGTTATCAAATGTGCACGTTGTTTTTTTGTCCTTAATGAATGGCGTTTTCAGGGAATATTTGAACAAGTTTGTCATTTCATTTCTAGATGACATACTTGTATATTCCAAGATGGAATAAGAGCATGAGAATAATTTGAGGATGGTGGTTCAAGTGCTAAGAGAGCATTATTTGTATGCCAAATTGAGAAAGTGCTCATTTTATCGAAACAAAATTCACTATTTGGGGCATATCATATGGGAAGAAGGGATAGTCGTGGAACCTGCAAATATTGAGGCCATTAAAGGGTGGAAAACACCTAAAAATGTAACAGAAGTCAAATCCTTCATGGGTCTAGTTGGCTACCATAGAAGGTTCATTACAGGTTTCCGAGAATAGCTCACCCCATCACTTCCTTGCAAAGGAAACATAAGAAATTTCAATGGACAAAAGAATGTGAAAGAAACTTCTAGCAATTGAAGAAGGTGTTAACCAATGCTCCAATTATGAAGATTTCAGATCCAAATGAGGACTTCATTGTATGCATAGATGCATGTAAAGAAGTACTGGGTGGATTCCTCAGTAAAAATGGGTTTTTCGTATGTTATGAATCAAGGGAGTTGAAGGAGCATGACAAGCTCTACGCCACTCACGATTTGGAGTCATCAACCATTGTACATGATCTAAAGAAATGGAGACATTACCTCATGGGAAAGAGGCTTGAGCTCAAGACATACCATCATGGTCTGAATTATTTGTTTGATCAACCTACATTGAATGTGAGGTAGACCATATGGTTGGAATTCCTCTGTGAATATGACTTTGATATCTAGAACATCATAGGAAAGGAGAACAAAGTGGATAATTCACTAAACATGAGAGTGCATGAACTGCATGCTACATCCATCAACATGTATCAGACAAATATTCAAGGAAGAATCTTTGAGGCTGCAAAATTTGATTTGCAACACATAGAATTGGTAACAAAATTACAGCGAGGTAAAATGCAATAGAAGGCTAAAGATTTTGAAATGGGAATTGATGGAATTCTCTTGTATAGAAACAAAGTTTATGTACCCAAATATTCTAAATTGAAGAGTGATATTTTAAAATAAATGCACAATGTACCTTATGCAGGACACCCAGGATATCATAAAACAATTTCAATCGCCAAAATCCAATACTATTGGTTAGGCATGAAGAAGGAAGTTGTTGAATTTATTTCCAAAAGATTGGAATGTCAAAAGGTAAAGGATGAGCATAGACACTCAGCTAAATTTCTACAACCATTAGCTATCCCTGAGTGGAACTGGGAAGTGGTGAAAATGGATTTTATCACAGGATTTCCCAGAACAAGAAAGCAACATGATGCAATCATGGTAGTAGTGGTCAACTTTACTAAAGATGCCCATTTTATTCCATTGAATACCACTCACAAGGAAATTAAAGTTGTTGATATCTATATGAGGGAGGTAGCATTGCTACACGGTATTACTAAGACAATTGTGTCTGACAGAGACCCAAATTTTACCTCAAATTTATGGAGAGGACTATTCAAGGGGTTCAGAACGAACCTAAACTTCAGCACAACCTATAACTCTAAGTCAAATGGAAAAAAAAGAGAGTAAAAGAAGTGATAAATGGCATGTTAAGGATGTATGTGATGGACAAACCATCTAAATGGGAATATTATCTACACTTCATAGAATTTTCCTAAAACAATGGGTGTCAAGCATCACTAAAGATGAGTCATTTGAAGCACTTTATGGAAGAAATTGAAACACCCAAATAATATGGGACAATCCAACTGATAGGGTAGTGGTTGGGCCGAAGTTGATCAAGGAAATGGAAGAGAAAATGTCAAAGATTAAACAAAATTTGAAGGTTTCTCAAGACAGACATAAAATTTATGTAGACAAAGGAAGAAACCAAAGAGATTTTAAAGTGGGTGACCTTGTTTTCTTGAAGGTGAAAGCCAACAAAAGTTCCTTGAAGCTGGGAACTTGTTCCAAGTTGGCAACCAAATTTTGAGGACTGTTTGAAATCCTAGAAATGATTAGACAAGTAGCTTATATGCTTGCATTTCCTGCATCCATGAATGTTCATAATGTATTTCATGTATCATTGCTCAAGAAGTATATACCTGATGTTAATCATGTGATTGATTGGAAGGTGATCTCGGTGGAACAAGAAGTCACTTTGCAAGTGAAACCTATGCGCATACTAGACTAGAAGAGAAAGAAACTTTGGAATCAAGTCGTAAACCTTGTAAAGGTTCAGTGGACCTAATATGGTCCCCAGGACGCAACGTGGGAGCATGAAGATGCTATGTGGGAAGAGTACCCACATCTTTCTGAAGATTTTGGAAATCTTGTTGTTGTTGTGTAAAGATTTTCACTGAGGACAATGCAAAAATAAGGGGAGGGGATTATAACACCCCAAGGCCGATCCCCTGCTAAATTGTAATTATGCTTATAGGTTGGTGAGCCGAGTGGTTATAAGTTGAGAGACTTATGTGTTTATTAGGATGGTGAGCCAAATGCTAAATCCAATGAGCCTGATTTTGTATATGTAAATACACACATATCATTAATAAAATTACACTACTGTGTGTAGACCCTCCATGAAGAAAGAGTTATGGGGGACTAAGCTCAACTAGGTAGGGAAGGGCCAAGTGTCTAGGAATAGGGGCTAAGCTAGTGGGCTTACCTCTAAAGGAATAATATTATATTATTATTTCCTAGAAGCTAAGGTTTAATATAACCATGTTGTCATAAGTTCTTGGGGGAAAGGGGGGACGGGTGTTAAGCAGAAATCATGTGGCTTCAGGGAGACATGTGTCAAACTAAGGGCATGTAGTTTTAGGTGGGAAACTCAGCTCATTCATGGGTTCACTCACCATGCTCACGAGTCTCAAAATTCTGACAAATATCATGGATCCTTCACCATTGCGTATGTACTCTCGTAAGGTTAGACACACTAGAAGAGAGACACACTCCCCATGGATGCACGCACAATTGTAACCTACAATTAGTAGATGTTTTCCTATGGGTTTTTATTGTGAAGTCTGACGCATTTGTACTCTCTTGATATGTACTGTGTCTTAGATTTTGGTTGTTGCCCCTTTCAGTGTCCATGCCTTGTTTTTGTTACTTCCATCACTCGTGTGTTAGATGAATGTTGGTGTTGTATTGCTTAGGATCTAAATTGAAGAAGTAGGTTCTCAGGCTTGTGAGCAACTCTCTCAGGTGAGAGATTTCTCTGGGAAGTGATTTCTTCTAGAGGGAGTCCCGTAGAATCTACAGTACTCTGATACTTCCGGTCCATCCTGTTGTTGAAGTACAAGGTAAGGGAGGTGTAGTAGCTGATGGATTTGTATTAGTGAAGGTGCACCCTCCTTGGGTGGAGTAGGCATGTGGGGAATCAGGTTATGTCAGTTGTGGGAGTAAGTGTATCCTGGGATAAAATATCCTTCATGTTGTTCTGTGAAACTTTCGTGTTGTCCTTGCCAAGCCTATAATTCCCTTGCCCGGTGGAGTTTAGTCCCAGCTCGGGGGTGACCCACTATTGAGCGTGATGAGAAATGTGGTATAAGGTTGGGAGGTTCTTGGAAGTTATGCATGAAGTTGGTGGTCACCTATTAAAAGATAAGTACCAATTCTCTGTTCAATGTATGATGCATATTTGTATTTGCATTATAAGTAATGATTAATACCTGTATATACATATGTTGCATGTAGGTGTTAATGTTTCTTCTGCATGAAAAGGTGTATGAGTAGAGTATTGAAAAATAAAAGGTTGCTTTGGTAGTGTTATCCATCTAGGGTCTTTGGCCGAGGGACATTACAAAGATCCATGTGGAGGAGATATGGGAGCGCTAGAGAAAAGGAATCATTTTTCAAAGTTGCAAGCCAGGGTCCTTGTTGTAGAGGCTTAGTATCTATAGTAGGCAATGGAATACATGAATAAATCACATGCCAATGGCCATACTAGTATATGACCTTAGAACAACATGTTTAGTCATGCTCACCTTTGGTTTGTTGATTCACTAGTATAAGGTGTAGATGTAAACCTAGGTGATAAAATTAAAGCATATTGTAATCCTTGTTAGGATATTTAGACACTTAGAAGTTAATTAATATAAAATTATTCTAATGTGTCATTGTGTAAAAGTGTGCTTCTTTACTATGCATTTGTAGTTAGATAATCTAACGGTCATGATATGTTCCTGACATAGAGTGATCTGACGTTTCATATTCTCCTCAATCTTAATGACTACATTCATCCATGGCTTAACATTGGATTGTTCCATAATCCATATTTAAAAATAATGTAAGGTCATTTTTCGATGATTGATTGTGAGATAACATCTTGTAAATCTCTTTGTAATATTTTCTTTTCCATTAATAAATTTCTCCAAGTGGGCACAATGGCTAGGGCCATGGATGTTTTCCCACAAGGGTTTTTCCACATAAAATCATTGTTGTGTTGATCTTTGATATGGTTGTGTGACTGGTTACTGAATTTTTTCATCCTATTTTCGAATACCTATGTTGTCGAACATGGTACCAGAGTGCATTTGAAGATCCACTCCCATTGTAGATCGAGATCATGAAGTTGTGTTGTCACATCTATGGTTTCTTCCATTTATTTACATTTATGAGATGATAGGATTGTTCCATTGCATATAGAGTGCTCATTTATATTAGGAATACATTTTTTTTCACACAAAAAGGTTTTTGTTTGCCGAAGATATGACCATTTCAACCAGATCTAGAGGTATACAAACCAAATATGCCCCTTTAAATTATTACAAAGATAATATTCAATTTTTTGTTTTTTTATTTATGTGTTTCTACTCTTTTTTATATGCATATTATATTTCCCTTGCACTTAGTACAATATTGGAAAATCATAAACAAAGTGGAAGTGGTTTTCCTATCTGCATATTCTTTTTTTCGTGCACTCCGTGTGATCTCGGTAAATTAGAAAGCGAGGGAAAACTTGCATTTTCTAGGTAAGTTAACCGATATCTAACCCTTGTTGTCATCAAGAGGCAAAATTGTTTTGTTGTATGAAAAACGTTGTTTATCATAATTCTCTCCAAGAAAATATTCCACAACAACCACACCCCAGTCAATGCTTTCTTTAAAGATAAATTTCACCAATTTGGCTAAATTTAAAATTTTTGAAAGAAAAATTGGCTAAATTTCTTCATATTTTCATAAAAAATAATAGTTTGTGGCCTAATTTATGATAACAATTCTCTATACATTTATACTTTTCACCTAGAAATAAAAATTTTCCATGAATATATAATTGACTTCCTTAGCACTTTTTTCCAAATCCATGGTTACGTATTATAAAGTTTAGGAATTATTTGCTACATCTAAAGTTTTAGGTACCTATTAATACTCTTGGGAATACCATGAACTTATATTTGAAATCATATAAGTGTTTGTATGAGACAACAGTTTTTAACACCTGACTTTTTTTGTTCACTTATTTCATCATGTATATGGTCTACCATGTTGTATATAGTGTTTTCATATTGGATTTTTTTAACAGGTTGAAGAAAACCTGTTATGTACTTCTAATGATAGTTTCCAATGCCATGGTTTTTTTTTGTAAGTTTAATATAATTTATATGAAAGGTTGATTTTTCTCTAGATGTTCTAATATGAGATTTGTTATTATTATTTGTCTGTGATGCACATGCCACACTCATGTATTGTGTTTTTTGCATAATTTTCAAGGTAGTAAAAAAATATTAATGGGTTATCTCCTAAGATAAATGATAAGTTATGATTGATCGCCAAATAATTCGACAAGTTATACCATATATAATTTGAAAAAAAAAAATTCCCCCAATCCTCCTTCTTAACAATATGATGTGTTTTTCACTAGCTCACTTGGTTAAAAGTTTCTTTATTAAGTAAGAGGTCTCGAGTTCAAGTATTTGTTTTTGTTACTTTTTAAAATGTGATCCCTTCTTATTCTATAAAAGTGGGTCATTTCATAAGAAAATTATTTGTAAAAGTGAGGTTATTAGAAGGAGGGGTATCACCATGTGAACCAACTTCTTCTTTCCACATCACCCTTTGGCTACTATTTATTTATTGTTTCAAAAGGGCATAACTTTCACATCCGAAGTCCATTTTCAATGTCATTTTTTTAAGCAAGCTATTTTCTGAGAGCATTCCATATAGATCACCAATTTAAAATTTTGATTTCTTATTATTTGAATATTTAATATGGCTTCCCCCAATGATATTTTTCTTACCAATACCAACTACTTCTCATGGGAATCCCACATGGAAGATGTATTAATAAGTAAATGCCTATACCAAATTACGTTGGGAAAAGAACAAGAACCCACCGATGATGAAATGTATTCCAAATGGGTTAATAGGAATGACGAAGCATGAGGACTAATCAGAATGTTCATCTCTCCTAATTTGGATGTAAATGATTTTCCTTGCATTGAAGATTACTTATCTAAGTTCAAAACACTTATACTTTTATGTATAGAATGCCAACTAGATATGAAGGAAGATCGATGCATATATGTTATTCTTGCTAAGATTAGTGGTGCATATTCTATTTTTGTATCTACCTATTATGACACTAGAGGAGGTCTAGGGAGTGATTATAAAAATCCCACTCTTGAGTCATTTTGTGATTTTATGATTCGAGAGCAAGATAAGCTTGGGAAAATTATATTGATCATAATTGCAAGTATATCTAACAAATCCTTAGTGGTCGAATAGAAATTTACATCGAAGAATCAAAAGAATCAACAAAAAAAGGGTCCCAACCCCTCTTTTCCATATTTTGCGCCTAATGGTGACAAAGGCGCAAAATACAAAAGTGAGAAGACTTGTGATAGACATTGCAACTTTTCTCAGAAATATGGTCATGTGTAGTCTAAATGTTTTAAAAATATGAAATACTTAGAAGCAATGATGAATAAGCACAACATCAGTATTGATTATTTTTCGTCTTCATCTTCTCATGAAAATGCACTTTTTGCTTCTAGTTTCTCCTTCAGTGCAACTTCTACTTCTTCTTATGATGAGTGGATTTTTTTATCCCTAGGGATGTTTGAATATTTCAATGGAATGATTTCAAGGAACTCCACGGGATAATACTCAGGGTGAATCTTAAATCCATGCTTGCATTAAATAAAATTATGCAATTTTGGGTAAGTTTTTCTCCCTCTATTTTAAAAATCTTGGCCCTCAAACATTCTCATCTCAGATAATTAAAACTCTCAACTCGAAGAGGAATATGCCCATGACTATTTCAAACAATTTATATTTAGAGGTGGGTGAGGTGATGAATTCGAAGAAAAACAAGATAAACATATGGGGCACTACAAATAATGAATCTCATAGCTTATGGAAATATAATAATGCACTAAGCAGTTAAGAATTCAACAGTTCTAACACATATAAAAGATCATTAAAATATCCTTCAAATAGTTAAACATCTTCAGATATTCAAATACATGGAGATACCCTATGCATATCATCCAAGCAAATGAATAAATGAAAAACTAGTGGTCATTTGTTATGATGAAATCACTTATATTCCATAGATATACACCACATAGTTAAAATAAATATGTTTCATAACCTTTTGCTTGAGATTTTATTAATGGCGATCTGATACAAGAATTCAAATAAGAGGGGTGGATTTTACAAGAACACATGCACAAAAGGAAGAATTATATGATGAAACATAGCGTAGGGAATGAATCTCATAAATCCGACTACCTTTATTATTTCTTTGTTCCTGAGGATTGTGATCAAGAACTTTGGTTGTAAGAAATTTTTAAAATCCCTGAAGTGACAAAACTTACAAAATGAACTATTTCTTCTTTTTATCTTCATCATCTTCTTCAAAACTACTCTTTGATATGATTATTTCTTCTTGATACCATTTACTGATTCTTGATTTTCTTGAAACGACTATTCACATTGTTTAGAAAATATTTATACGTGGAAAAAAATCATTATCCAAAAAATCAATTCTCATAAAACAAATTTTGATTTACTTTTTACTAGGCTCGCCTTGAATTGCTTGATTCTCCCTATCTCCTTAGAGAGAAATTGAGGAATTAACACATATATTTCCACACCTTTCCCTTAGGATAGTCAGTATTTTTATCATTTATGACCATATAATCAAGGTTAGTGTATCTATGATATGATGGCTATGGAAAATGTTTGAAAACACATTTCAACTAATGTAGAATATCAAAATCCCATGCGGCATTTCCATGATATGTTATCCTAACAAACCTCCAATAATTTTGTCAAACCTTTTATCATTTTTGTATTTTTCGCTCCAACAACTTTGGGTACCTCTGGTCATAAAGAAAATCCCCATCCCCTTCCCAAGGGGGGGGAGGGTAACCCAAGAATGATGATATATTTGAATATTGTTTTGAAAGAAGACACGTCGCCTGATATCTCTTGTAGCCTACTTTCAACATTATGTAGTTGCCTCCTTTTGTTGAGAATATTATTCTCATAAATGATGATGGTTTTATATTTAACATTCAAGTCTCTAATTTTCTCTTTGGTTCTTCTATTTAAGAATCTGATAATATCATTGGCAAGGTTAAGCTTATTTTCTAGTTTAGATTTTACCTAAATTATGTGTGTTTTAGTTGATTTTATCAACTCCAATTTGTCTCCCGCGAGAGAAAAGTGTGCCTAATTATTAGTTATAAAAGAAGCTACTTGATCCTAGATCACATGCTTTTCTACTCTCAATGTTAACTTCCCCATGACTCTTCTCTCCAACCTTTCCACTCCACTAAGGGCTTCATATTTATCTATTTTTATTTTGGATAGGGTAACTTCTCTATTTTTGGCCTGTTCTTCTAGCTCCACAATTTTGGAACTTTTATTCGCAACAGTATGTTCAGGTTTCCTAATTCCCTTTCCTTCATGTTGATATCATCCATTACCTTAGCCAGGACTTTTGTTGGATCAACAACATCAACTGGTTCATTTGCTTTCCTTAATACTTGGGTTGAATGACTATGTTTATTCTTTAGTTGTTCATTTTTTGTTCTCAATAATTCATATTCTCTTTGCATCTACATATTATATTATTTTCTCTTCTTCATATGGAGGAACAATTGCTCCTTTACTCATAGATAGTATGTAACTCTGGTTTTTGTACATGCTAATATTCCTGCATATTTAGCTTATTGTTTCAGCCCTTTGATGTCTAAAAGATATCTTTTTTATTCATTAGATCTCCTACAATAGTATGATATTTAAGATATGTTCCCAAGGATTTTACCTTTATTTACATCTCTGCCAGCCTATTTTGATTATATTTATTGGTTATTTTTTCCTTCCTCATCTACTTGTGAATTTTGAGCACAATTTCCTTCATTTTCCTCTCACTGGAAGAGGACTACAACACTCCCTGATAAGACTTATCACTTTCTTTTTGATGAAAATCAATTAGGTCAAGAGACTGAATACCCCTTGTTTTAACCTTAACTTGAGTTACTTTGTATCCTATTGGAGAAAGTGACCTTTGTACTTTTTCTTCTAAGAGATATAGATTAAGAGTACCTACTTGATGATCCACTACTATCAACAACTTGATTGGTGGATCTTCACCTCCTCCCACTAGAAAATACAACTCTTTTCATGAATATTTTTTATGTGTCTTTATATCTATGTATTGATAGAAAACAATGTGTGGTTTCCCTACTGCTCCACCATTGGTTGTTGTTTTCTTGAGTGATCCATACGAAAAAAAGGATGATGGAAAATGTTCAACTGTAATAGGTGGTCTTGAAGTTCTCTCTCTCTATGAGTTATCTGCAATACACTCTTCCTTTATCTAGGAACTTTGTAAAGCTATATTCCTCATCTTTCTCCTCTTCTTGGTCAACTTCTTTAAGCTTATTTCTATTATGTTCATTTATCCTTCTTTCTGATTGAGGATGTAAAAATGGGCACTTTAAGGATTTAACAGATAGAACCGATCTAGCATGAGATGACAAAGTCATTGAACTTGGAGCCTCTTTTTTAAAAATCTCTCTGACTTCTTCCTAAATTTCTAAGTTAGTTGTCTTTTCTATTATACCTCTTGACTCATGCTTGTATGCGGATCTTCTAGCAACAATCACTCCATGAGGGTCATATACCCAACTACTTTTCTTTTCAAAATCAAATTGGTTAAACATCTCTTTGGCTTTAGAAAAATATACCCTTTGTTATACTGGGAAAGGGCCAACCTATTGTGGTAGTGTGAAAGTAATTGATTTTTTGTGTTGACCAAATTAGAAGTGGTCAACTATTAGTTCATCTTCCCGATATGGAAGTTTGAATGGTTCTTATTTGAAACCATATATCCTGATAATGGTATGATATTGTGCATGGTACTAGTCTCTTTTTCAGGTGTCTTTGCTTAGTTGGAGAAAAAAACACATCTCTGGAATCACTCTTGGAGGAAGGGAACAAGGGTATAAATGTCCTTCATGAAATGATCAAAAGAATAATTGAAACCTCTATTCTAATCTTACCTTTTTAAAATTTGGGGGCATTCAACTATTGGTTTCATATTTCCTTCTGATTCAATGATTTCTATTCCCCATCTCTTTAAATAGGAGTGTTTATAAGAGAGGATTATGTACACTAGGTAGGATAGGTATCTAAAAGAGAAAGTTCTAGGAAAATTCTCTAATTGAACTTGAATGGGTTCTTTGAGGAGCTCATAGAAATCAAATTTTGGGGGAGTAATGGAATGAGGTGATAATAAGAGGGAGAAAAATCCAAGGGCAGTGTCATCCATTGCTATGTCATGGTCTCGGCCCAATATTTGACAAATCAAGGTGTTAGCACTAGGAGTCACCTTCAGATTTCATGGAAGGCAAGCCCAATACCCATCAAGTTATAAGTGAATGTAAGGGTGTTTAAAGGGTCAAATGGAAAAGGACTCAAGTGATAATGTTCTAACTCAGATAACAGGGCTAGCATACACCAACAATTAAGGTCTTGTCTAATTTGAATCAGTACTTTGGGAATAAGTATTAATAGAGGGAAGACTTGACTAAGAGAAGTGTAGGGGACACTGTGAACATCAGGTCAACAAGAGCCTAAGGAGGAATTATTCTTAACACAAGATCTTCTTGAACTAAGAAACTAAGGAAGCTAAAAAAACAACATGATAACATAATGATCAAACATCCATCATAACATCACCACAATCATTCATGTGAATCATTCAAAGCATGAAAATTTAGCATAGGAAGCAAATAGACTGAAAGAGAAGTTGATTTCTATTAGTCAAAAAGTATTAAGTCCAGTACATCACTAGATCACAGTCACTTCATCAAAATATTACAATATAAGGGAGCCTTGCTCAACCATCCGAACGTACCAAAGAAAATGATCTATCTATTTATAACAAAAAGGAGGCAATAGCTAGAGGTACGAGCTAGCCCCCTTCCCTTGAAAAACTCTAAGCATTTATTTTCTCTAACAACTTATCTAACCATCTATGCTATAAAAAAGGAAAATGTTTGTGACTAATCCAACTAAAATTCAAACTAAATTGATTCCCTTTTGCTGCACAGCTCCTTGTTTTCCATGTGTACTTGAAGGCATGTGGTTGTATTCATAATTCCAGTTGTTTCTTCTACATCCTTATTCATCATCAATTTATCCAAAAGTTGTTAGCTTGGTCCTCCTAGATCCCTGGTCTTCATTGGCAGCTTCCTTGGGTAGCAAAACCGGGTAGCACACTACAAGGAGAAAAGGTAGCGCCTGTAGGTAGCATCATTGTGATCTATATGTGTACAGACTATGCTCCCTCTACAATATTAGGTATCTCCTATAGGTAGTGCCTCTGTGTTGCACCTATATGGCAACCTTTACCTTCTGTGAAATATTCAATAGCACCATTAGGTAGTGCCTCTTATGCTGCATCTGTGTGTAGGTTTGGGTAGAATTACAAAAATGCAACACCTTCAATCCTTGAACATGTGCAGAGTAATTTATGGTTTTTCATGATGACAAAACCATTTTAATCAATAGCCTTGACTGCACAATAGGTAGTGCCTTCTACCAATGAGGAATCTAGCACTTAGCAAAAACCCAAAACCCAAATAGTTAAGTGCTTAGAAGCATATATGGATGGCAAAGATAATATTTGCATATTGTTTAACCCTCCAAAAAATATACATCCTCAAAAATGGGACTTACCCTTACCAACTATTTTTTCATTTTGACACTTAACCTCATACTCTTTCTGGTAGAAAGAGGATCTTCAATTGACATAGCATACTTCTTCTTCTTAGCATTGACAGGCTTCTTTGGTGTAGTTGTGTTTTCCTTAGCTGTTGGTTTGTCATCTTCAATGGTAGCTTCAACCAACACCTATAGATTTCTTTGGGCTACCTCATCTTGGAAATGCTTTAGCTCTGCCTTTAGCTTCCTGTTCTGAGATTGCAAGCCTTTGTTCTACCTGTAGACATTCCTTAGCTGTCTATGAAGGTGTGGGCCCTCCTTTCTACAAATATTTCCAAGTCAAGGGTTTGAATGTAACCATCCATGAGCTCTTCCATATGAGCCAAGTTGACCTTATCTTCTGCTTTAAGATGAGCTATTTATTTTCTTGCATGTCTAAGATGCTTCATAAGTCTTTTGTAGGTTTGACTGTTAGGAGGAACAATGGCATGTACAATATCACTAGGATTTTTCTCATACTCCTCTTCCTCCTACATGGGAAGTGGTTTCTATTCCTCATCAGGTTCCTTGAGGACTTTACTTTTATTCTTCTTTGTCAGCATAGGGATTTCATCTTTTATTTCAATAGGTTTCTCAATGTATTTCTCAAAGGTATTTTAGTACCTTTATCCTTACCCTTTTGTACTTGGGTTTCTTGTTTACCTTCAGTAGGCTGAGAACTAACTTTACCCTTCTTCCTCTATATATGGGTTTCTGATTTTTCCTCCACAATATTTTTAATTCTCTTACCCTTGTTATTTTGAATAGGGGGCTTAGGTAAGGACTTCTCTTTGAAAACCTCCTTAGGAATTGATGAACTTATGAAAGGTCTTTCACCCTTGATTTCAATTGCTGGAGGAGAATAAGGAAATATGAGCTTCTTCCCTTTATTGGATGCATCTTTGGTAGAAGAAGGAACCTCTTCTAACCATAGTGGAGGAGGTGGTGAAAAATATCTATGTGGAGAAGGACAAACATCCTCCTCAGCCTCTATGACCTGCTTGCTAATCTTTGGAACTTGAATAGGGGTTATTCCCTTTCTCTTCCTACTGGTCCCTACTTTAGAAGTACTGGTGGGTGAAAGATGACCTACAATATGTTACTGAGGAGTAGATACTAGCTCCATCTTGAAGAGAGAAGTAACCACAAAACGTTCCCATGAAATCCCATTCTTTCCCAATTCCTCAGAGACTAACATTCTGATCAACCTAGAGTGGAAAAGGCTAGAATCCACATCCTTATATTTGGATTGAACTCTATATGATGTTTTACCTATGCTTGTTAACAGGTAATAGGGAATATTGATCTCAACCTTACCAGTAAAATGCAACAACAACCTTATGTGGTAATGGTACAATGTGTTAACTATCTCTTCACAAGTAAAATTTCTCTGTATCATCTTAAATAATCTATGAAATTGTTCAACCAAATGACTTCTTGGCATACTCTTAGACAATTCATTGGCTTGATATTCAGGTTTAAAGAGATCCTTAGAAAATGTTGAACTCAAAACCATGGCCTTGAACCACTTTTCACCTGTAATGGGGATCCCTGTTGCAGCTGAGATAGAGGCTTTAGTTACCTCAAATTCCAAATCCCCAACCTTAGTTTTCCTATGATCAAAATGTAATGAAAACTCTTTTCGTACCTCTGGGTGGCCTCTCTGCATGTTCATAGAGAAAGAGAGGCACTTTTCTCTCTTAAAGGCCTCTCTTTCCATGGGCTCTGTATAAAAAATATGCATTTCCATCGGTTTTGTCCTAACTATCTTGCCTCCTTTGTGTGCCTTGTTCGATTTAGGGGTCTCCATGACTCAGAATGAGGGATCTTAAAAGGATTAAGGGATGGTAATGATTAGGAAGGATTTTAATGGGGTTTCAAATATACAAGGCTGACCCTATGCAACTGAGTCGAACATTTTATTTCGAAATAAAAGGAGACAAGGGAAGAAACAAGAGGTTAAGAAGCACCTCTTGGTAGTGCAACGCATACGCAAAGGATAGACTAGTCAAGAGCTTGAAACTACAATGGATAATTCAGGCAACAGTAATCTGACTCGTATACGTGCCATGAGGTTTACAGGTCTGAAAAAGAGAGGAGGTGAAGCTATCATACAAAGATGGATCCTTTACTGCTATGCAAACTTAGCAAACCAAAACCTGAGCACAAACTTCCTGCAAAAATTTAATATGCAGAGGAGACAACACGGGATACTTGTGGAGTAGACACCTGTTGATATCTTCAACGCAATATTAGGATGAAATTTTAGATAACTTCAGCCCTGGAATCTTTCTCAGTATCGGATTTGGTTGACATGTGGTCACCTGATCAGAACTTACAAATTTGTGCATCGCAACACTGTTGAGTCTTTCAAATTAGAAATCGTTACCAAAGCTCATAAATGAAAGATCTTTGAAGGCATCCTTAACCAACTTCTGGCACTGAAAACAAGGGACATGACATCATTTGTGGAAATCATGGCTCGGGGTGGAAGTGTGATGAACGTGATAGGTTCTACGGAACTTCCTGATGAGTAGGCAACACATCCACCTCAAAATGTGATTAGAAAGGTAAGAGAGGACAATGATGTATGGCTATGAGGTCATGAGTGAGGAGAGAGGAGTGTCAGATCAATCTAGTCATGGGAGGGATTGGCATAGGGACAAATCATGAAGGGGACCAAAATAAAACATGAGCTAGAAATGGTTTAAGGATCAAAAATAAATTTGAGGATAAAATTAGAGCTAAGACTAAAAAACTTTAATCATCCAAGGGGTCCTACCAATCATAAATTTTAAAGGGATTGAGACCTTAAAAGAAAAAATTAAAATCTAAGGCTTAAGAAAGGATTGAAAACAAACTAAAAAGACCCAAGGCAATTTAGTGTGACAACATTGGCCCCACAGGGGATGGCATGCCCCCTGTGGGATGCCACGAATGAGTAGATTCAGTTCCTTATCCTAGGGCTATGGGGTCAGTTATTGAAAAATAAATAAAAAGATAATGATATTTACAATGACATTAAGAGACACTCAAGTCTCAAGTGAAGTATGTTTTCAGCAAATGCCCATTTATAGGGCCACCAAAAACCTCTTCATTCTCCATATTCTGCAACTTGAAAGTGTTATTAGAGAATACCTTAGAAATTTTGAAAGGACCCATCCATAAAGCTTCAAATTTACCGCTCTTTTCTTTATCCTGCTTCGGTGGATCCCATTTGAGCACCACATCACCCAATTTAAATTCCTCTTTGTTCACCTTTTTGTTGAAAACCTACTTAATCTTTAGTTGATGGTCATCTTCTTTGTCTACAATCGACTCCTGGGTCTGATGCACTTCAACCAGATGTTGAATCCTTCTGATCATATGATCAGGTTCCCCTTGATAATCTTGGAAGAATTTTTCCAAAGTTAAGGCTAACTGAGAAGGAAAGACTGCCTCAACTCCATATACCAGCTGGAAAGGGGAAATTCCCAAGGATCTTTTCACTGTCACTCTGTCAGCCCATAGAGAAAATTTAAGTTTCGAATCCCATGCATTTTTGTTATCCTCTAACATATTTTTAATGATCTTTATAATGATTTTTTTCAAGGATTCTACAAGATCGTTTCCCTGTAGATAGTAAGGGGTGAAATGAATCAAATTGATCCCAAACTATTCACATAACTGAATTAATTCTTCAGCCTTGAATGATGCAGCATTATCAGTGACAATTCTATCAGGACACCCAAACCTTGCTATGATGTCTTCTAGAAAACCAATGATCACTCTATGTGAAGCATTCCTTATGGGAATAACTTCGATCCATTTATTAAAGTAATCTCTAGTAGTCAATATCCATCTATGTTGACCACTGGAATGAAGAAATTAAACACAAGAACAACAATTGACAAAATAGAGACAATAACAGCAACATGGCGGAAAAGGCATAATAGCAAACACATGCTTATTCACTCCAATGTTACATATTTATAGTACAATGGGTGATGCCACCTCATAGAG
>ML804098.1:250580-265184 GCA_009831015.1 Picea engelmannii
GTGTAATCATGTGAGCCAGAATGCCAACAAATTTATTCACTGATGTGAACTCCAATATGATGAGAGCGAACAAAGAGAAGTGAATCAGCTGCAAGTCTACCACATCCCTGAAAATGCCTGACAACTCAATCAATGCCAAGCTGTAATACATAAGAATCCATCTTTCATTTGCTAGGTCCAATGACCATCTAGGTGAACCAAATGTTCATATTATTGCTCTCAAAAAAACAACATCCCTGTGTATGATTCAATATAGAACCATCATTCTGCCAAAGTCTGCCATATACAGACGACAGTTGCCCATCTGACAAATTTGATACCCATCTGGCATATTTGTTGTTGAAACTTTCAGTATGACAACCATCTGCAATTCCATCATAAATTCTATCATTAATTTCCCCCCTTTGTCAACTGAAAGGAGAGACCACAAGTGGTTTCACTAACCATCTTCCCTGGATTTTTGAACTCCCCCCCTTAAGGTGCATGAGGGTTTCACTTTTACTCCATTTTTATTTTTATTTTTATTTGTGTATAAAATCAAAGTGGGCATATGGAATTAACCACATGTTATCTCATCCCGTGAGGGCCATGCTCGAAAGCTACGCCATAAGGGGACCACTTTGGAGTTATATACATATTTCTTTATTTTCTTTAAAACATGTCTTTACTCGAGATTGTACTCTTCGGTAAGACTTATATAATTGCTTGGCAGTTAATGACCATTGCCAAGGATCAATCCACTCATAGTGAATCTTCAGTCTTGCAGGTTTGTTCTTCGTGGAACATTTTTCTGATGCATGATTTGTCTTGCCACAATTCTGACAAGGATGGAGATCAAAACACTGATCCTCCATGTGACCAACTCGATTACAATGTTGGCACTTATGATTCTGATTTGCGACATTTAATATTGATTTTTCGTGAATAAATCCACCACTCACAAACACAATTGGTTTAGAGTAATTTGGAATATGAAAACTGTTTTGATTTTCATATCCTAAGCCATGATGATTCCGATTGAAGTGTAATTCTTCCCAAGGTCTAACAAATTGCTTGGAAAGATGATTTTGACTGTATTCTTTTATTTCTTCATAGTTGTTGCTGTCGCTGCTAGTATTTTGTGCTTCTTTTTGGAATTCATCTTTGAAAGATTCCATATCTTCTGTTTCTTTTGTATCAACTAATTGGATAAGGTCTTCTGTGTCACAAAATGCATCAACCTTTTGTATAAACTCGTTTGTATCACATTCTGCATCAACCATTTTGATAAGCTCCTCTGTATCACATGTCACATCAATCTTCTCTATTAGATCCTCTGTGTCACAATTTGCATCAAACTTCTCTATGAGATCCTCTATGCTACAACTTGCATCAATTTTTTGAGTTTCGACAGATGTCACATCAATTATGTCATCAATTTGATTCTACTTTTCACTTAACTTTATCTGAAGTGCATCAAGAAATTTATTCTTCATTTCAATTTCATCTCGAAGATCATTTACTGACTGCATTGTATCAACCATGTGATCAATTATGTTTTGGTTTTGAATTAACTTCATCTCAAGTGTTTTAATCAATTTATCTTTCATATCAATTTGATCTTGTAATTCATGGTTGTACTCCTGCAACTCTTTGATTTCTTGAGAGGCGTTCTGTAAACGTTTTCCTCCTTTACCCATTATTCTTTCACTTGTGCTTGCGTGAACTCGCTCGCTTGAACTCTTCTTTAAACTTTCACGCTCGCTTGAAATTGCTTCAGTCGAACTGGCTCGCTTGAACTTGCTTCCAAAAACTCACTTTCTTATACTTTCACGCTCGCTTGAAATTGTCAACAAGTTGAGGATGTCAGTTACCACCGAAAATGCATCCAAACTTGTGATGTTTACAATGATTTGAGTTAAAGTACTCAACCTTGTTAGTTACAACTCAAAATTATAATGACTCTTTGGTGTCGGGCTCAGCCGAGAATGCACCTGAAAATTACAATGCAATTCAACTTGAATTTGATTTCACACTTACAAAGAAAATTATTGCAAGTTTACAATGAATGTTAAATTGATCTTCAAATTGATGATGCTTCGACTCCAAGTCACGTCCAATTATCCTTCCATTACAAGCTTGATTTGTGCATTTCTTCAATATTATTTGTTGCTACTTGATTACATGTGTTTTGATTGCTTATACTGGATTGTATGTGCTTCACTGACATTAATTGTGGGCTTATTTCATTTACCTTCTTTGTACTCTGTGTATGTGGGATAACGTCAAAACTAGACGTAAACTAACTCATAAGAGAACCATGAAAAAAATCACCAACACACACTACACAAGGTGTACCTAAGATCCCCTTATTCAATTTCGGGCAGATCTAGGCCACAAAAAAAAACTTCAATTTTATTATAATATCCTTCTCATGACAAAGCCCAAATACAATTAACTCGATACTTCTTGCGACAAAAAAAACTTTCACCAAATTCTCATCAAGGCTTCAACCCCTTTTACAATCAATATTTTTCAATTTTTCAATCTCCCTTTTTACTCTTGTGCTATAAACCTTTTTTAAATGAAAAATATATCATGTCACCAACCTATCAAATGTAACACTTTACTTTTACTTTGAGTACACCAATTAATTCACCACTCATGCAATAGTACTGCTTGTTCTTTCTCCCTGTTGAAGTAAACTAATTACTTCAAATTACAACCTAATTATTTCTCCTTTGAACAACACTCTTGAACTTGGATAAATCTCGACAAACTTTGAATTTTGTTTTTTTTTCGTAAAATCGCTAGTTTATAGCTGAATGTGCCACGTTTTAGATGGTGGACGAGCAGGAATCTGAGTGATTTCCATATTGAGAGTAAATAAAAAATAGCAACCAAATCAAAAATAAAAAAGTAGCGACTGCCACGTTAATACCAAGCTTCTGTGCCAAAAAACAACAAATGACAGTTATTGTTGGATCGTTGGTTGGATTGTTGGTTCTCTTGTGTTGACTGCTTCAGTATTTATGACGATGTGACTGGTGTGAAGACAATTCTACAGCTATCCTCGTGTGATCAGCACTTTGAACGTGCACAGCAATCTCCTCCACGCACAGTTATTCCTTCAGATCTGGTGATTTCCTTCAGATCTGCTTCACAACTTTCCTCTACACGAGGTTTTTATTCAATAGTGGCAGCCCACATGACCCCACGGTTCTGTTTTTGAGCTAATTGGCGCCTCCACAAATGCCCCACGATCTGATCAATTGAAACATGACGCACACGGCCCCTCCAAACTTGGTGTATTAATCGACCTTTTCAATGGAGCCCTACAAAGTTCTTCAATAGTGCCACGATCCTGTAAACAATAGGCTCGGTAGATGACAAATCCTGATGGATCTCCTCAGCGATTACACACATTGCCTTTGAATTGACGGATCTGTAGTTGCGATAATTCTGCTTCGGCTTTGGAAGTCAGCTGGAAACACATATCAACCACTCCGCGAAAAATGGATCTGCAAATCGTCCAACTTATGGTTGTTGGGAAGATCCAATACCAATTGATAAATCAGAAACCAATTGAAAATAAGGTTCTCATCCAAAAAAGTCCATTAGCTCCGTTCAATCAGAATCTTGGCAATCGAAAGCATCTGTAATTCGGCTCTTCTCAGAAAACTTCAGATCTGGATCCACTTGATTGTTAAATGTTTTCATTCTTTCTCTGACTGCCCAGGTTTGGTTGAGGACAACTATACAAATTGACGTCTCCACAAACTACTCCAACATGTTTTATTGCAGCTGATCGGAAGTAAACCTGTACATGGACTCCTACACAGGTCGTGATAAACACATGTGTTACAGAACACTTCGCTGGCTATCAGACTCCTTCTCGTACGCAAGAGATCACGACAGGCTCCTCCTTACGGCCCTTCCTCCAGTGATGCACAGATTCACTGGTCTTCACATTGTTTTCTGCCTTATGGAGTTGCCCCCTGTCAATCGATTTGAAAAACCCAATATCGGAGATAATTTTCATTGTAGCCTTATGCAGAGATAGAATCTAGGTTTTCTACGGTCTTCTCCAAATAATTGTACTCGCCAAAATCCATCGTAACTCAGTGGTTTCCAAACCAAACCAAAAGCTACCTATGCTTGCTTCAACGCTTTATTGTTTTCGAGTAGGAAACGCGTTAAAAAAATTTGCTGAAACCCTAAAAGCTTGTTGTAGAGGTTTATGTATCGCCGAAAAGCGCTACACATGGAGAATCGCTCTGCAAATAATGGAGGAGGAGGAAGTGGCGAGGGATCCAACAGCCACAAACGCCACGCCTGCCCGATCGATTTCTGTATTTCCTCTTCTGATAATCAGCAGAAGAATGCCATTTGCTCACCGATCCAATAGAATAAACTCAGCGCACAGGGTCCAGAAAATTAAGAAAATTATTCTCAAAATAGAACTCGCAGATCAAAAACCACGAAGCCAGTCGCTTCTTAAATTGATAGGAGCAGATCCATCACCATGATGGACGAGAATAATAAAAAAATTGAAATTGATTCCATTTTTCCATCAAAATTTAACTTACCTCTTTGATGGCGATGGAGGCTTCATGAAAAAATAGTTTGCAGCATCGGTATCCATCGATGATGTAGATCTGTAATTGTGTTGTTGTAGACAGCAAGGTGCGAATTCAACACCACAGTGATATGCCTCAATTGTAGATCTCAAACAAGTTCACCTTTGGCAGATCCACATGTAGCAGTGAAGCCGTGTTCTTTCAAAATCGCCATGTATTTTTCTTTTCTTCTTTCACTCCATCTTTTAGCTGCATCTCAGATCTAATTCTTTTCAGCCAAAGAAACCAATGTAGATCTACAACTTGTTGTTGTGAGCAGCTAGAAAACTATCATAAAAAACAAATCAGGCCCTAAGAACTATAAAGCTCTGATACCAATTGAAGAAATTAAACACAAGAACAACAATTGACAAAATAGAGACAATAACAGCAACATGGCGGAAAAGGCATAATAGCAAACACATGCTTATTCACTCCAATGTTACATATTTATAGTACAATGGGTGATGCCACCTCATAGAGATATTTTCTCTAGATCCTAAAATCATGCATTATGACTAGGCTAGGCAATCTTAACTAACTCATTAGTCATCACTTGAGGATATATTACTAATATCCTAAATGAATAATACAAATATATGGTGAAAATTTAGACTTAGTGATTGGTAAAGGTAAGCCATAGGCTAACATGGAAGCGGGATGGATTTCCTCGATAAAATCTAGGCCCCACTACTGGAAGGGTCCTGAGGCTGCCACAGGCCTCAATGGAAAAGACTTAAGTTGTTTCTTTCCGTAGAACTTATGACACTTATCACAGGATATAATCTTATCAAAAACATCAGTGAACAAACTGGGCCAGAAGTACCCATCTCTAAGGATCTTGTATGCCGTGGTTCTCCAATAATGATGCCCCCCACATAAACTGTCATGAAAATTAGACATAATCTTTTGGGATTCTTGGGGATCTAGGAATCTCAAAAGAACTCCTAATGGATCCTTCCAATATAAAATTTTATCAACAAGGCAGTACTTTATTGATTCGAGTTTCAAGGCCCTTACCTTGTTCTTTTACATACCACTTGGGGGATGTAAATTTTGCAGAAAAAATATAATGTCTTTGTACCAACTGCAATTGTCTAATGTAGAAATGACTTGAGGACCTTTATCATTCATCTTAGCCTGCTGATTTTCTGAACATGAGTGAATCAAATTCACCCCCAATGCTGAGCAATTTGATTCATTCAAGAGCTTGGCAAAACCCTAGCCTTTAACTAATTTTGTGGGCCTAATCTCCAAATCAAATTCAAGTAGTTTACCAATCCACTTGCTTCTTTTTCCATCTATATCAGGATGAATAAGAATTTATTTTACAGCAGCTGATGGGACATAAGAAATAACTCTTAAATGCAGAACATAAACTCTGAAGGACTTAAGATATTTAACCAATGCATAGGCTTGTTTGTACATAATGTCATATTTTAGTTCTTCATCTATCAATGCCCCACTGAAAAAGGCAATGGGCTTCTCTAATCCTTTAACATTTTTCTGCAATATGACTGTTGCTACTGTATCAAAAGAGGAAAAATAAAAAATGAGAAATTCCTTGGAGTAGTCAGGGCTGACAAGAACTGGGGATTTTGTCAAGGATTTCTTTATTTGATCAAAAGAATCACGGGCCTTAGTAGTCCATTTGATTTCACTATCCTTCCTCAAAATGACTATGATATACTTAACTAACTCAACAAAATTTGACACAAATCTTCTTAAAAAGTTGATTTTTCACAGAAACGATTGTACCTCCTTTTTAGATCTAGGGAGTGACAAAGTTTGTATAGCCTCAACCCTGCTGGAATCAATCCTTACCCCTTCAGCTGACACGATATGCCCCAATAATTTTCCTTCTTTCATGGAAAACAACGATTTTTTCGGATTCAATGAGACGCCAATTTTTTCTTCATTTCAAGAAAACCTTTCTTAAATGATCAGAATGTTCCTTATCAGACCGACAATACATAGTTATGTCATCTAAATAGATAAAAAGAAAACTTATCCTTTTCTCCAATAAATGTTGTGTCCATAGCTTGCTGAAAATTTGCCTGTGCATTCATCAAACCAAAAGGAATCTTGGCGTAAATAAATGTCCCCCAAGGAGTGGTAAAGGCCATATTCTCCCTGTCTTCTAGCAAAACAGATACCTGATTGTATCTGGAAAATTCATCAACCATAGACATCCTGGATGATCCTGTCACCTTCTGTAATATGTGCTCCATCTTGGGTAAAGGATAATTATCCTTCTTTGAGCTTCTGTTGAGATTTCAAAAATAAACACAGAGTTTGATTTCTCCATTCTTTTTTATTGTTGGGACCAAATTGGCTACCCATTCAGAATACCTCAAAGGAATGATAATTTTTTCATCTAAAAGATTCTTAACTTCTTTCTTCATGACACACAGCAACATAGGATCGATTTGCCTCAAATTTTTCCTGAAGGGTTTGGTGTTTTCTTTTAATGGGATATTGTGCTCTATTATGCATGTGTCATAAGTTATGATATCTTCATAAGTCCAAGCGAATTCATTAGCAAATTATTTCACCAAATTAGTGTATTATGCCCTCTGATTTTCCGATAGGCTGCTTGACAATTTGACATATTTTGGATCCCTTTCAGTTCCCACATTGCACTCAGTTATATATGCATCATCATTGGATACCTTCCCTTTCAATGCCACATCATTCTCGTCAAATAATATTTCCAAAGGAACTAGTCCCTTTGGTATATGATTACTAGGAAGCTGCATAATATGATGATTAACAATTTTATTGAGGAAAACATCAGCATGAGGAGTGACTTCTGAATCATGATCTTGATCAATGTGTAATGTATAAAATTCATCAACAGTCTCAAGAAATTTTTTAATTTCTAAATCATCTTCGAACACCTTCCAATATTTTACATTGTGCGGAAAGAAGGCCTGTATTTGACTTCTACATCATATTTGATTTTTGGTGGTATAAGAATTATGAATTTGCTTGATGATACAGACAAAGAATCAACCATAGTATTATGTTCTCTAGGAATGAATGATATATTAAAAGAAGAGAAAGAACTGTGCACCAAATCCGATACTTCATTTATGTAATATCTAAGCCTAGAATGCTTTGTCTGATAAATATTTTTAATATTATGGACTATCAATTCAGCATCCCCAAATACTGATAGCTCTCCTATCCCCATGTCTTTAGCTTCCATCAAAGTATGTCGCGGATGTCTGTTTGGGTAGCCAAACCTGAGTTTCCTGTGGTGACAATGCGTGGGTATTGAACCCTTTGCCTGCCTTAAGAGACAACGAGAAGCCTGTGAGAAGTGGCTCATATGGAGGCTCGTGAACCCTTCGTGCTGAGGTAGATAGCGAGCAGAAGCTCCTTCCTTACCCGAGTGGGAGCGACCTGTTGCATTGGGAGATGGGAGTGTCGACCCCTTAGACCCTCAACCCTAAAAAGTATTCGTCCCGCCTCTTACGTCTGTGGCCAATTCCCTCCTCAAGTTTTGATGAATACGGATTATGTAATCTTACCCCAGAGATCGGTAATGGTGAAATCCGGATGGATATACTGTTTCGTGGCAACATGCCATTTTAATTAATTGCGAGGATGATTCGGTTCCTGGGGACGGTTATTGAAGCATCGGGCAGTGGATCAATAGCGTAGGTTCAGGTGTGAGCCTTTAAACCTTTTGCTGGCCCTTCTTTTTATAATATTAATGACTGCTGGCTGCGGTGGGAAGTAGTGCACGATGGATGATAGCGTATTTCTCCATTCGCTCATGGATTACAACTGTTGGGGTTAGCAAAGCTGTTGGTTTTCGAATTTATTCATGCTGAAGTAGTTCTGGTTCCCTTCGTGAATATGGACCTTTTATCTCCCTCAAAAAAAAAAAGAAAAAAAAAAACCTCGCATCAACAACCTAACCTAGACATTACAGCACTCTCTTCCAACCTATGTAACAATGCCCAACGAACTGAATTTATTGGACTGCCAGTTGAACGTAAAATAGGTTGTCGAAAATCTCTTTTATTTAATCCTTTATTCGCTTGTGAACTTTAAATAATTACAACTGCATAGTTCATCACTGAAAAGTTATACTAATTAGGGTAGTCATTAAACTAGGTTTTTAATACATAAATGGATTCATTGGCTTAATAAATCCTCTTATATCCTCTTAAATAAATGCACGTAAATAGGCTGTGGTAAATCTCTTTTATATACTCCTATATCCTTTTGTGAATTTAATTAATTACAGTGGATAAGTTCATCACTGATAGGTTATGATAATCAGGGTTGCCAGTAAACTATGCTTTTATTACATAATGGACTTATTTGCTCAAATCGTAATGGTAATACTGGATTAAATTGCAATAATAATCTATGTCTTAATTTGCAATGACAATGATGACGTTGACTCACAAAATTAAAAATAGTCTAATTTCCATATTAATATTAGTAACGGAAATGTTACTGCTAGCGGAATGGCGATGTTAAGTAGTTGTTAATCGGAATATTAATATAATTACTGGAATATAAATTTAGTGGAATCGCAATGTTCAGTATTGGTTTACTTACGGTTTAATTGCAATATTATTATTCTTGATGGAATGTTAAAACTAGTTGAACTGCAATGGTAATTAGTGGTTTAATGACAAATGTTCATATGATTAATGAAAATATTAATTCTAGCGGAATGGCAAGGTTAAGAATTGTCTACTTATTGTTTAACTGCACTGCAATATTATTCATGGGAAGGTTACTACTAGTCGAGCAATGGAAACTAGTTGTTAATTGCAACTGTTCCTATTATTAAGGGCAATCTAAACGCTGGTAGGATTGCGATGTAAGTAAGTGTTTAATGGCCATATTAATTGTTATTAATTGAAATGTTATTGTGGGTTGAATTGCAAGGTTTAGTATTGTTCAAATTGAAATGTTAATTAGGTTACTTAGGTTGCGAATTTAATATTGTTAAATGTATGTTCGTGATGCTATTTAGATCACAATTTAAATATTTGTTCAATGGCAATGGTAACGCTTGTCGAAATGGCATTCTTAATAATTAGTTTTATTACCGTGGTATTAATCGTTTAAATTGAAATAATAAGGTTGTGTAATTTTCCAAGGAAATAATGTTGCATGAAAATTAATATTGTTAATTGCCATGATGAGTACTTGTTAATTCGCATTGATAAGGTTGTTTAATCGCCAGGGAATTGACGATGGTTGTTTCGCAATTTTAATGATTGTTTCGCCCTGATATTACTTGTTGATTGCACTAAAAAGAGTCATTTTAATTTGCAAGGTCACTGATGATTGGGTGAGTTGCAATGTTAATACTGTTAATCGAACTATTCAGGATGATGTCTAAGACTGCTAGGTTTTTATTCGTTAAATTGAAGCATTAGTAATAGGGTCTCTGTAGATTAATAATAACTATTGGAGCATTGATCCTAATTGATGTCTTTGGGTTTCAATAGGAGTGGGTCGTTATTAGAGTTCTCCTGACTTGCGTCTCCCGTAGAGGTCATGAGTGTCCCTGATTTGGCTCCTTCGTGGTATTGTAGTGCGTAGTCGGTTCGTGTCGGGTGGGATATAGACACCTCTTGTAGTTCCGTATTTTTGTCTGTGTGTAATTCAGTGGAAGGGATCCAGTGCCGTATCAAGAGTCTCGGGCTGTTTAAAGGCACAGTTCCACTCTTGCGACACACTCTGAGACATATCAGTAGTCTCGGGCTATTTAAAGGCACAGTTCCACTACTGCGACTCTACTGTTGGATTCCTTTATTGTGTGACAGTACCGTACCTAACCCCTGGTGTCTGTTCCTGCTTACAGCTCCTAGTTGCATGCCTTATGTCCAGGGGCGTTTATTCCTTGTAGTCACTGTGATATGTTGGGTCGTCGTGATTGTGTTCGTCTTCCTTGCGTCTTGTTGGTTCGAGTGGTGATGTAGAGTCGAGGGGGTTGTTTCTTCTACATGCGCGCACACACTTTAAACGGAGAAAAAAAAAAAAAAAAATTGCACCTGTCTCCGGGTTGTTGTCATAACCAGGAGGGTTGTTACAAGGGGAACTTGAGGGAAAAAGCAAGAAGTCAACTTAGTAAAGAATCCACATTTAAGATATTTCTATTTTTAAACTGAATTAGCAATTTCATAATAGGGAAAGCCTTTAAAACCTGTAAGGGAATCTAGGGACACCTAGGAGTGATTCTAGGAGTAACTCTAGGTGGGTGAGGAAAATAAAGCTAATTACTTAATTAAAGAAATTAAATTATGGAGGAATGTAGGGGATGGGGGACACTTGTATGGAGAGGAATTTTTGGGAATTTATTTTTAAAACTTTAATTAAATGAGATTTTAGGAAAGAAAGGAAGTTCAAAACTATATAAAAGAAAGGGAGGAGAAGGAGAAAGGATCATCTTCTGTTTGTGTAATGTTACACTGCAAGAATATCGACTTGACTGATTTACTTGTGGTAGTTGGGATACCCATCTCGAAGAGGAGTGGTAGCTTGGTCTTGCGAGGTGAGATGGGAGCTAGACATAATCTCTGGATAGTGTGTGTGGCCCCTTTGCGGCTCAGGGGGCTAAGGGGGAAGAAGAGTACCCCTAGCGTTGGCTGGGAGGTACCGATGAGGTCTCAATGATCAATCAGTGGGAGTTTCACAGAGTGTGCAGACGACACTCGGAGCAGGTGAACAAAAAACAATACACTTCTTCATTTGAATGATAAACTGATTTTAGGATTTATGATTGGATCTGCATGATTGTGGGTAGTTAAACTGAGTTATTTTTAAAATTTGATGACTAAAACTGTTCTTAGCCTAGCCTGATGGTTTTTGACTCCCATGGGATTTGTCCCTGCATGACTTGAAATCCCTATGGTTTTATTGTGACCAATGCAAATGATTTTCCTTTCGTCCCTAGCTCGCCAATCCTTGCATGAGCAGTCGGCCAGGAGCTTGATCTACTGTCGTTGCCTTGGCGTTAAAAGACATATGGATCTCAAGACCCTACTTTTATGTGCAATTATGGTGAAGCGAAGGATGATCCTATCAGCTATCTACCCCTGTTTTTGTTCTTCGTTGTTTGATTGTTGTTGCGCCTTCTTGTGATTGAGCGATTCTCCTAGTATTATTATTCCTCTCCGTGACTGGCTATTACCCTTTGCGTTTTTGTTTATCTCTGTGATTTACCATTTTGCAGTCAGTGATTTACCCTCTTATTGGAATGCGACCATGACATGGTGTTAGCAACAATAATATATTTGTTATTTTTATTATATCAATTAAATAATATACATAGCTTCCTACACAAGGTCATGAAATTTTATTACTCTTCATGAGCAGTTTCTGAAACGACAGTTGTAAATTGTCGCTTTTACCTATTGTCTATTCATGCTTTGTTTTCATGACTGAAAGCATGAAAACTTGCGACTGTGATTACCATTGTGTTTTAAAATTTCATTGAAGGCAAATTGTTTATATATTTTATTATGGAGTTTTGATTCCTTACCATGAAGATGTTACTCTCTTTGTTTTTTATCCTTTCAATTCCAAGTATGCTTAAGAGATTGATGGTTTTATGAACAAAAGACCCCCACCATTTGATTTTTTGTATAGTTTCGGTTTGATTCTTGGCTACGTTTCTTTTACAAAACATTTGATTTTTTGATTTTTGACTTACCCAAACTTTGCAATCAAACCCATGATGCATGCACTCATTTTCATTTTAATGTTTTGGTCCTATCTTGTATAGAATGCAAAGGTGAAATACGACTTGCAGACTGCCATTATCTCTTCGGATGGCCTCGAGTTTCACAAACCTCTTCACATGCATTTTAGTTAAACAACTATCCCATCGTATGAGTCCTTACATTGTTCATTGTTGGGCTCGAGGTTATGGATCTATTTGTTTTTCACAAACCTTACATGTATGTTGTGTTTGTTTGATTACCCTCCCGTCCAGTATGGCTCCTGTTGTAAGAATTGAACCAAATGGTATCCAAACCTTGCTCTCATACGACGATGCTAGAGAAGATTTTGAAAGAAATGGTTGGCTCATTTTCATCAGGAAGTTTCGGGGTTTCAATTTACAGGTTGCCCAATAATTTTCCTTATCCTTTGATGTTTATAGAGTGAAAGTGGGTGATGTGCAACTAGAGGTTACCAAGGAGTTCCTGAGTCAAGCCACAGGGTTACCAACCAGTGGTCAAAAATGGTTTAAAAACGCAAAAGTGGAAGAAGTTCCTTGGACCCTGTTGTTTACATCTTGGAAAATAACAAGTTGTGATAAAGGTATGCCCATTTCATTCCTAAAATCTCGGTGGCATGATTTGCTCGCTATGGTAAAGAAATTTGTTACCTGTGAGGGGCGTTTCGGGCTTGTATTTTTATACCATTTCCATCTTCTTATGAGTTTTATTGGTATCCCTTTGAATATGTCATATTACTTACTCAGGAGTCTTTATAAAATGGGGAAAATATATAAGAAACAGAGGTCAGACACTAGCCTTTTTCATCATGGCCTAGTTAAAATCCTACTCATACATCAATTAGAGTCACATGATGACAGTTGGGATTAGTTTATAATCCGAAATGGCTATGGTAACCATGAATTGGGAGAAGTAGATAAACTCGTTGTTGAGGAGACCCTTATCCACCCGATGACATCTCTTTCACCTCCCCAGACTTGTGTCTCTTCCCCTAACAACGAACCCTTGATCGATCATAAGGTCATTCAACAGGCTAGTCAACAGATTACACATCCAAATGACTGTGTTAAAAACATAAAGAAACCTACAGGAAAGAGATTTAGGAGCAGTGTAGATGTAAATTTTAATAACAAAAGGGCTGGGAGATTGATATGACAGAGTCTTCGTAGTAAGACAAATTCCTTACAGAGGAAGACCCTTTGTCACTCGGGACACACCCTGATCGACCCTATGACTTTATCGATAATTTTCCTCCCTTTTTGAAAGACAATTCAGAGTTTCCTGGTGTCAAGTTTTGCAGTAAATCTACTATCTGTATGGAGAGAACTTCGGTCCATGATCTTGTTTGTTCTGATGCAACCGCCACACAATCAAAGTGTGAGGTCTGTTTATCATGGATTGAAAGATACTATATGGATATCCCATTTCTACAGTCACTGGTTAAGGTTTTAAGAGAGCAGATCGATGTTTTAACAAACGAAAACCACAGACTTGAATCTATCATCCACGGGAAATAAAAACATATTAAAACCACAGTTCATGTGATATTTAAAAATGTTGAGGCTGCTACAACCATTGTAAACTCCAAGGTTTCATGATATGATTTGATTGCATGGTTACAGGTATGATCTCTTAGATTAATAGCATGTTTGTTTTCATTCTTAAGTTAGATTATTTTGTTTGTTAAATAAGCTATATTTTATTATCAAATTAGTTTGTTTTATTTATTAAATAAAATGAGATTTCATTTACTAAATAACTAGCTACAAAATCGTAAGATTATGTAGCCAGTTATATCAATTTGAATTGTGTAAATTAATGACAGAAAATGTATCTGAAATCTTTCTATTTTCTTTTTCTTTCAGGATATTCAGGGATCCATGATGTCAAAAATGATTTGAGGCACTCTTGAGACCTTCCAGTCATATCTATGATGTATTTTGAATGAACAGAAATGAACTGTTGTTAGTTTTAGAGGATTTAGTAAAATGAGGGTGGTTGCATCCCCCTTTATTTTTGAAACAAATTTGATCTCAGGAACAGAAACAGTTATCTTTCCTGAGGCCTTTATAAACCTATCATTTTGTAAACAATTTCTCATCTCGGCCTGGGGCTGGAGTATGGAAAATTACACACAGACTTGAATGGAACACGATGCATGTTACAACTTTAGCTTTTGTGTATTATGTTTTAGTTTAAGTTTTGTTTATTTTGATGTGATAATAGATGGTGAAATATTTTGTCTTCATGATTTATTGTGAGTTGAAATAATCCATTATTACATG
>ML804098.1:282761-308347 GCA_009831015.1 Picea engelmannii
TGATCCCTTCTTCAGTCTCTTCACAAATTTTGCTTCAATTTCATCGGGCTCAGAATCCTCATTCTTGTCTGCTTTAAATGATGCTTCCCTGGAGGTGGGTTTATATTTAACTATTCTCATTTCATATGCAGTCAATGTTCCTAGAAGTCGATCAAACTACAAGGTTTTTAGATCATTAAATTCTTCTATAGTATATACCTTTGGGTTGAACCTATTCGGGAGAGATCTCAAGATTTTCTGAACTAAAGAAGGTTCCCCAATTGTTTCACCAAGTGCCTTCATTGCATTTAGCATTTCTTCTACTCTCAGAAAGTATTTTCCAATAGTTTCATCTTCCTTCATCTTTAGTTGTTCAAACTGTTCATCTTTAGGTTTGAAGCTTTGCATCCTTTACCTTCTCATTACCCTCATAACTGCTAATGATTTTGTCCCACATTTCTTTGCCAGTTCTTAGGTGCATAACTTTTACGAATTCTGCTTCTGCAAGCCCACTCAAGATAGAATTCATAGCCTTAGCATTGAAGCTAAATTCTAGTTTTTCATCCTTATTAGCTAGCACAACTGGCTTTACATAACCAATATCTACCACATCCCAGACATTTTCACCTAAAGCCATTATGTAGGTTCTCCTTCTAACTTTCTAGAAGGCAAAGTTTGTTCCATTGAACAGAGGGGCCTTATTGGTTGAATTTCCTTCATGGCTTGACATGTTTAGGCTCTAGGATCTACCCTTATATAAGAGGGGCCCTCTCTGATACCAATTGTTGGACAACTAAGAGGGGGGGGGTGAATCAGTTGTTACCATGCTTAAACAATTATGCTTCTTTTAAAATCTTTACAAGGCACTCAATGATGATCACAATAATGTAGAGAAATAAACAAAGGCACATTCAAAATCAGTCACATATATGAGAAAGAAAGAGACAGATAATTCACGAGGAAACCCATATAGGGTAAAAACCTCTTTTTCTTTATACGATAAGTATTATCTACATTCTTTACATTATCATACATATGAGAACCAACTTATAGTGAGGCTACAACCTCTGTTTTTGCAAACTGCAACTTGCTGAGAGCACCAACTCTCTATTTTCTCTAGCACCCACTAGAAGGAAGCACCAACCCCCTAGTTTCTCTAGCACCAACTAGAAGGAAGCACCAACTCCCTAGTTTCTATAGCACCAACTAGAAGGAAGCACCAACTCCCTACGTTCAAGCACCCACTTGAAGCTTTGAGGACACCAGTCCTCCCTATCACCTCCCAACCACCCTGAATTATAAATTCTTTGTTACTGAAACTTATTACAATGATATAAAATTATTCAATGGCTTACCAGCCTTGTCATTGTTCTGTTACACTGCTATGCCCTGTCTACATCAATGTCTTCTGCACACCCCCAACACTTTCTGTTCTTCTGCCTTTTATGCTCTATGAACCATATCCCTTCAATGCACCATTCCTTGACTGTACATTTCTTCTCCTGTGCTCTGCCTCCTTGTACACCCATGAATTCTCCTCCACAACGACAACACTTATCTCTTCTTTGTTCAACATTCTTATAGTCTCCATTGTCTTTATGCATGCAATATTTGCAATGCCTCTGCATGCTCACTCCGCGCTAAACTCCTCCGCAAATCGAGTGATCTGTCTCATCATCATCGTGACTCTTCAACTTCTCTAGCCGTTTACCACTCGTTTAGCATCACTGTATGTTATACCAAGATTCCTCAGCCTCTCTGGCAGTTTGAGACTCTTTGTCGTCTCTGTGACAGTCGAGCTTATGCCTTATTTTTCAGTTACATACTTCAACGCTCATCCATCTGTCAATCACTCTAAGAATCATCTTCCTTCATTGGGTGAAGCTTAGAGACTCTTCATCTCCTCTGCGATCACATAGAAGTGTCTTCAAGTTCTTTGGCAGAAACCATCAGTGTTTTCTGGTAGTTACACTATTTCCTACTATAGTAGCCCTCCGATCTTGTTCAAATTCACCTGCACTGTTGGATTTATTCCATGGGATCTTTCATTTATTTCGACATTTCGACATTTGGAAATTCGACATTCGTGTGACAATGCATCTCGACATTCCCAGTCGCGATCCCTGAAATGGAGCTTGGTTTCTCTAGCTCTTTCCTCCATCTCTCGCTGATGTGACCAAGGGCTGTGACCACAGCCTTATGCATAAGGTTCTTTTACGATTTTTCATTTCGTGAATCTAGAGATGAGGCATCTTGACTCTCCAAGTGGCGTTCCCCGAAACCCCGAAATGGTGTGGGATCAACGGTCCCGATCAACACTTGATATGACGACTCAGATCATTTCACGATTTCGACATTCTTAATGTTCAGTGTTCTTGTCACTTCAAAGTCTCGATCCGCAAAACTCCAAAATGGAGTCGGATCAATGGTCCAGATCACATCTTGATCTGACGGTTGCGATTAAGTCACGATTTTGCATATCGCAATTTCATGATTCCTATGGTTAATATTCTTTGACATCTCTAACTCTCGATCCGCGAAAATCTGAAATGGACTAAGATCAACGGTCCATATCAAACCTTGATCTGACAGCTCAGATTAATTCACAATTTCTCATATTGCGATTTCGAGATTGCCATGGTTGATATTCCTTGACATCTCCAACTCTCGATCCGTGAAAATCCGAAATGGACTGGGATCAACGGTCCAGATAAAACCTTGATCTGACGGCTCAAATTAATTCACGATTTCTCATATCACGATTTCGAGAGGTTAGGGAATCCTGTTCCTTTGACTCTCCAGTCAGCGAAATGACGAGCTTTCCCCACGTGTCCTGCCTAAATATGGATGGTCCTCCTTCTTTTAGGATTTTTTGAGCCCACTACTCCTTGCACTTTAAAGAACATGTAGGTTCTCCTTGATCCAACGATGATCGGATCCCGTGCTTGGATCTATTGCCTGAGATCTATCCTCCTCTTCAGTGCGCTCTTCTTGTCTACATTGAGATCTGACAGCCATCGAAAATTATGAATTGTTGATCCAATGATCATTTTTGTTGCTCTTCCCCGATTATCACTACGTTGTTGATCATTGCTGATGTACTCAATCCATCATCGTTGTTGTACTTGCCATCAATGACAAGAATACGCTGCCTGTAAAACATGCCAACAATAAATACATCATAACAGCCACAGATTATTTCACTAGATGGTCTGAGGCTATGCCATTAAAAGCTGTAAATAACAGCCAGGTAATATCCTTCCTGAATTCAAATATTATCACTCGTTTCGGTATTCCTGAATGCCTAGTATTTGAAAATGCTCCCTATTTTTCATCTCTTGAAATGAGTGATTTTTCTCTAGAAAAATAAATAAAATTAAAATACTCTGCCAGCTATTACCCTCAAGGCAATGGTTTGGTGGAATCAACTAATAAAAACATGATCAAAATCATCAAGAGATCGGTCTTCAAAAACCATAAAAGTTGGCATAATGCACTATTTAACGCAATCTAGGCTGATAGGGTAACTCCTAAAATTGTTGTTGGTAATTCCCCCTTTTTTCGCGTTTACGGCAGGGAAGCAATTCTTCCACCGCATGTCCTTCTTCCATCTCTGCAATTATCACAGAAGGTGCAAGAAGAAAACTATCCTCCCTTGGAAAGTCAGATTAACGTTGTGCTGAAGTTAGAGGAAGTAAGGGCTCAACCAAAACGAAAATTGGATCAACATCAACTCATTGTCAAAAACTGGTTTGATTCCAATTCTACCTCTAACAGAAATTTTGAGGTAGGCGATATTGTCCTTAAGAGGGACAAACCTCATCAGGGGAAAGGAGAACATACTGAGTTTCAAAACCTGTGGTTGGGATCATTTTTAATTGCTAAAAAACTAGGTCCCAGTTCCTTCCGCCTACAGAATTTAGAGGGACAGCCAGACACCTTCCCAGTGAATGGCCAAGCTCTCAAAAAGTATTTTACCTGATGACTCTCCCATACACCTTTTGTAAATATTTTCTATTTTGTTTTTCTTGTTGTTTGTTTTTCTTTTCTGGTTTGTTTTTGTTTTCATTTTTGTTTATCGATCTTTCTTTTTGAAACAAACATGCCTACACCACGAGCTAGCTCAGAAAAATAAAAGAGAATACTTCCCCCTCGAAAATAGCTGCTAAAAGTTGTCAGAACATTAATTGTTGTATTTCTCTGAAATTGCAGCCTTGTTAAAGATGACTTTTTTTTTGAAAAGCATTTTCTCGGTTTCAATCTACACTTGAAAGTATTCATGACCATCTTTAAAAATCTTTTTTCGCTGTCCCTGTTCTTTAAGAGAGAAACTCAATGATGTCTCCCTGTCCTTCAAAATTGGTTTTATCAATGAAATTTGTTTCATATCTTGATGAAGGTTTGCTAGAAAAAATTAAAGGCCTGTGAAAATATTAATTGTGTTAAAAAAACTGGAATTTTCAGCGTCACCCTGCTCTACTGAATATCTTTAAGCCTATATCAGAATGTGAATAAACTCTCAGGGAGCTGTGGGAAGTGTTTGTAAACCCACCGGGACACTGAACAAGTCTGTTGGAAGTGGGTAAATGCATGCATGATGCCAAGATAACTTCGTCGGGGTACTAAACAAGCCTGCTGGCAGCGAAGCAACGTAAGGTAAATGAAAATTCTCAGGTATGAACTTTGTGTTGGCCATAAGCATCCTTCGTTCTCATTTGAAATTTCTTGGATAGGATTCATACATCAGAGTGGGTTAATTGACATCCCTGTCGAGGCTATGGACACATGCTGGCAGCAGTAGTCCTGTCAACAATATTGGAGATTTTAACTTAACATCGTGGCTTTCTTTTGCCAAGTTTGTCACCAGTTTTCGTTTCTTTAAAAATAAAAGTTATCTGAAACTGGACTGTGTCATGATTATTTGAGATGTTCAAATGACTCTTTAGTTGTTCTTCGATTTGAAGTTTTTCATATTTTTCTAACCTGAACTCGTTCATGTAACAGAGATAACTGCTTCTCCCAGCATGGCGCCATTGTTGGCAGCAATAATATAATTTTTATTTTTATTATATCAATTAAATAATCTACATAGCTGCCTACATAGGGTCATGAAGTTTTATTAATCTTCATGAGCAGTTTCCAAAACGACAGTTGTAAATTGTCTCTTTTACCTATTGTCTATTTATGCTTTTTTTTCATGACTGAAAGCATGAAAAATTGCGACTGTGATTATCATTGTTTTTTAAAAATTCATTGAAGGCAAATTGTTTATATAATTTATTATGGATTTTTGATTCCTTACCATGAAGATGTTACTCTCTTTGTTTTTTATCCTTTCAATTCTAAGCATGCTTAAGATATTGATGGTTTTATGAAAAAAAGACCCCCACCATTTGAATTTTTGTATAGTTTCGGTTTGATTCTTGGCTACGTTTCTTTTACAAAACCTTTGATTTTTCGATTTTTGACGTACGCAAACTTTGCAATAAAACCCATGATGCGTGCACCCATTTTCATTTTAATGTTTTGGTCCTAGATCGTACAGAATGAAAAGGTGGCATACGACTTGCAAACTACCATTATCTCTTGGTATGGCCTCAGGTTTCACAAACCTCTTCCCATGTGTTTTAATTAAATGACTATCCCATCGTATGAGTCTTTACATCGTTCATTGTTGGGCTCGAGGTTATGGCTCTATTTTGTTTTCACAAACCCTACCTATATGTTGTGTTTGCTTGATTACCCTCCCATCTATTATGGCTCCTATCGTAAGAATTGAACAAAACAGTATCCAAACCCTGCTCCCATATGATGATTCTAGAGAATATTTGGAAATAAATGGCTGGCTCGTTTTCATCAGGAAGTTTTGGGGTTTCAATTTACAGGTTTCCCAAGAATTCACCTTATCCTTTGATGGTTGTAGATCGAATGTGGGTGATGTGCAACTAGAGGTTATCGAGGAGTTCTTGAGTCAAGCCACAGGGTTACCAACGAGCGGTCAAAAATGGTTTAAAAACGCAAAAGTGGAAGAAGTTCCTTGGACCCTGCTATTTACATCTCGAAAAATAACAAGCTATGATAAAGGTATGCCCATTTCATTCCTAAAATCTCGGTGGAATGATTTGCTCGTTGTGGTAAAGCAATTTGTTACCTGTGAGGGGGGTTTCGGGCTTGTATTTTTATATCATTTGCATCTACTTATGAGTTTTATTAGATTCCGTTTGAATATGTTGTATTACTTACTCAAGAGTCTTTATAAAATGGGGAAAATATATAAGAAATAGAGTTCAGACTCTAGATTTTTTCATCACGGCCTAGTTAAAATCCTGCTCATACATCAATTAGAGTCACAAGATGACATATGTGATTCATTTATAATCCAAAATGGTTATGGTAACCCTGAATTGGGAGAAGTAGATAAACTCATTGTTGAGGAGACCCTTATCCACCCGACGACATCTCTTTCACCTCCCTAGACTTGTGTCTCTTCCCCTAACAGTGAACGCTTGATCAATCATAAGGTCATTCAACAGGTCAGTCAATAGATTACACATCCAAAAGACTATGTTAAATACATAAAGAAACCTAAAGGAAAGAGATTTAAGAGTAGTGTTGATGTAAATTTTAAGAATAAAAGGGTTGGGAGATTGATATCACAAAGTATTCATAATAAGATGAATTCTCATGCAAACACGATCAGCATGATTGAGGTTAACGAAAGATCAGACTCTGAAATTGAAAAATTCCTTACAGAGGAAGACCCTTTGTCATTCGGGCCACACCCTGACCGAACCTATAACTTTGTCGATAATTTGCCTCCCTGTTTGAAAGACAATCCATAGTTTCCTGGTATCAAGTTTCGCAATAAATCTACTATCTGTATGGAGAGCACTTCGGTCCATGATCTTGTTTGTTCTGATGCAACCCCACACAGTCAAAGTGTGAGGTCTATTTATCTTGGATTGAAAGATACTATACAAATATTCCATTTCTACAGTCACAGGTTAAGGTTTTAAAAGAGAAGATCGATGTTTTAATAAACGAAAACCACAGCCTTGAATCTGTCATCCAGGGGAAATAAAAACGTATTAAAACCATAAGTCATGTGATATTTAAAAACGTTCAGGCTGCAACAACCATTGGAAACTCCAAGGTTTCATGATATGATTTGATTGCATGGTTACAGGTATGATCTATTAGATTAATAGCATGTTTGTTTTTATTCTTAAGTTGAATTATTTGGTTTGTTAAATAAGCTATATTTTATTATCAAATTAGTTTGTGTTATTTATTAAATAAAATGAGATTTCATTTACTAAGTAACTAGCTACATAATCGTTAGATTCTGTAGCCAGTTATATCAATTTGAATTGTGTAAATTAATGATAGAAAATGTATCTTAAATGTTTCTATTTTCTTTTTCTTTTAGGATATTTAGGGATCCATGATGTCAAAAATGATTTGAGGCACTCTTGAGACCTTCCAGTCATATGTATGATGTATTTTGAATGAATAGAAATGAACTATTGTTAGTTTTAGAGGATTTAGTAAAATGAGGGTGGTTGCATCCCCCTTATTTTTGAAACAAATTTGATCTCAGGAACAAAAACAATTATCTTTCCTGAGGCCTTTATCAACCTATCATTTTGTAAACAATTTCTCATCTCGGCCTAGGGCTAGAGTATGGACATTTACACACAGACTTGAATGGAACACAATGCATGTTACAGATTTAGCTTTAGTGTATTATGTTTTAGTTTAAGTTATGTTTATTTCGATGTGATAATAGATGGTGAAATCTTTTGTCTTCATGATTTATTGTGAGTTGAAATAATCCATTATTACATGTTGTCCATATATCATGTTTCATATATAATACAGGGTGATCATTGATTCAATTCAAATTATGAGATTTATCTCTAATTTTATGTTGAATGTTTAAATACAAGTTCTTATAGTAATATTTATCTCATTGTAGTTACTTGTAAATCATAAGATCACTGTGACTGTCTCCATAATACGTTTTGTTATCAAAAATCAATTTCCAGCATATCGTTTTGCATTTATTCGGAGTGATCTTAAGATTCGTTGCAGGTTTACTTCTCGGATAAGGTGGATGGATATTCTCTATTGTACAGACGTTGGATGCATTAATAGGTTAGTCTATTCTTTTATTTCATTTGCTTTCTTATTATAGAAGTGTTTATACATAATGTAATTTTTACTATCTATATCTTTCTGTTTAATTAAGTAGTTTAATATTTGATTTTATGAATGTATACATACAAGAAAACAAATCAAAATAAATAGTAGTTTTTCTTACTTTATTACTGTTGTTAAAAGAATCAATTTACATTCAATTTTTATGAGTTTATATTAAAACTCGTGATTTGTATATATTGTATATATGATAATAGAACTATTATATAAATATTACTTAGATAAATTGTATATATATATAGATGTACATATATATTTTAGTGATTATTATTTAGTAAGTTATTATATTTCTTTTAGTTGTTTTTCGCTTCCCTTAGGACTTTAGATTGGACAACGGAGCCATTAAACCCATCAGGGTGAGTCAATCCAAATGGATTGGGTTAATTAGACAACCCTAGACTGGACTCACTCTTCCAATTGACGAGTGGTCAATTTCACCCGTTAACACATGGTTAGACTGCAAAATTTCCTTTCTAGACTGCAAATCTAATTCATTTTGTTGGCATCATCAATCATTATTTTTATCTGAGTTATCATTTGGTTATATAGCTGCATTTTATTTTTATGACAGCGATATTATTAACACCTGCATTTTTACCAACCAAATTTACATTATGATTACGGACAAATTATTTAAATCAAAGTATGGGTAATTTTAGGCTTACGATTCTAGGTTTTTTTTGGTCTACGATTTCCTCCCTAGTTAAGGCAATGAGTAGACACTAATCTCTATATGTTTTATGACTGCTCATCTTTTTATTGCCAAGCATTATCCAGTGTATTGATCAGCGATTCAAATCCTTCATTGATAGCATACTCGTTTCCTGTTGACAGTGAAGATCCAACATTTTTGGCAGCGAGCTTAATTTTTTTTACCACGATTGACCCTTGATTTCCTCACACTTTTCAAACTTCCATATTCACCTCTTGAGGGTGATTGCCTGATTGACTCTGAACTGAATCTTAGTACTGTGTTAATTTTGGGTGTTTTTATATATGGTTAAATTATGCTAAATCTTATGTTAATCTGGTTTAACTAGAGAGTTATTGCCAGCATAGCATTAACAGAAAAATGCTTATTTCCCATGTTGTGAGTTTCCTCGTATGTATGTTTACAATGTTGGTTCTATACGTATGTATGTCAGTGTAGTATAAACAGAAAAATGTTCACAATGTAAGTTTCCTCTTACGTATGTATGCCAACATAGTATTAACAGAAAGGTGTTTACAATGTAGGTTTACAATGTTTACAATGTAAGTTTCCTTGTATGTATGTATGCCAGTGTAGTATTAACAGAAAAATGCTTTATTCCCAGGTTGTAAGTTTCCTCGTATGACCTTCTTGGACTGATGATTATGTAGTCGATAGTGTTTAAAATGTTGGTTCCGATCCTTGATGTAATTCTCGAATCGTAGTGTTGATCTACAGTTAGAATCTCATCTAAGTGCTCATTGTTAGACAATATGTTATGATTGTGCTATCTTGTAACCCGATTCCTTTTAACCATACTATCATCATATAAGTTAGATGCTAACAGTTTCCCGAGTATGCATGCTCGATGTCAACATCATAGCTTAAGTTGCATTTACCCATGTCAAGTACATATTCATGAATGTTCCGATCAATAGCCTGACATTGCAAAACTAACTTGGCAGCATGGTTGATCACCTACTTAACTTCCAACCCTTCTATTAAATGTAGGTAATTAAGTGCGTCATAATCATAAAAATGTATAAATTATTAAATTACCACTTGACGAGCTGTTAGAACTTGAAACTGTGATGAGATCCAAACTCTGAATGAGTTGATTGTTAAATGCCTAGATTTGTAACATGATTAAATGTAGAGGAAGGTTTTGGAATATGCATGCAATAATAATGCCTAAATTAGTGAAGCTCACCACTTCTGTTTAGCATGTGTTACATTTGGATAAGGGCGTTTTTACTTTCCAAGGAAGCTTGCTAATTTTCTTCAATTGTTAGACCCAAGTGACGGCTGTATTTGCAGTTTAATTTAGCATGTGAATGTGGATGGCCGACCTAAGTTAATTTGCGAGCCAATTTATGTATTAGAGTAGCCATTGTCAATTCATATAGCATGTCCTTAAATGATTTTCATTGTTTTATTTATTTATTTTAAACGTCTTGTTATTTGCTTCAACCAAATGCCAGGTTATTGATATTAAAATCCTGGTATTAAATGCCTTGATGTTGGCTTTACGTTAAAGATCTTGTTAATTGTCTTATTAGTTATTTTAGCATTCTACTTTAAGATTTTTTAATATATCAAGATTAATGGCTAGTTGGATGAAGATTGGGATTAGAATAGATGTGACCCTGAAGGATGTGATTATGATTTAAAATGATTGGTGAGTAAAGATAGGAAGGCATTTTTTTAACCTTGCTAAATGGGTTGTGTATGATGTCCTTGATAATAAATGGGTTGTGTATGTTGTCTTGATAATAATTTGTGGCTAAATTATAATTTATGCAAGCTAGTGAGATTAATTTAATGATTAATTATATCCTTGAATAATTAGCCAAGGTCAAAGTTCAAAAATGCTTGTTAGTGTCCTTTTAACGATGAATTAAATAGTATCTTGATGACCCCTTGTAATTTAAAATTGTGCAAATGGGTTGGTTTTAAGACTAAATTAGATTATACCTTGATGTCATTATGCACTTTATACATGTGAAGTTGGGCTCGTAATGGAGGTTGGAATAGACTGTGTTAATTGCCTTACTTGATATATTAATTGCCATTGTCTTGTAATTTGATTAAAAGTAAACTTCCAAAGAAATACTGTAATAGTAGTGAGTAATTTAATGAGTTAAAAATGATTAACTATTGCAATTTTCCTTAATGTAGATAACCTTGTTAATTGCAATCTTGATGGTTATGTTATTGTCATTAGCTTAGGAGGCTTGGTCTGCTTGTGTCAGGCGGGATGTAGACGCTTCCTTGTTCCTCAGAACAGTTGCTAGTGTTGAGGCATTAAATGGTAAAAATTGATGGGAACCTGGGCTTGAGCATTGCTTATGTGTCCTGGAGGTCCTAACCGTTGTAGGGTAGGACAGGCAGGTAGTCAGTCTTTTGTGTCAGTTGATTATCATTCATTTCTTCCAGATGCTTGATGTGTGTCTTACGTCGTTATGTAGTTGTTGTATTTGCATGCGACATGTTTGTCATCATGTTGTGTTGTTGAGTATAATGTCTTTATTACCCTTCTACACACACACCCACAAAAAAAAAAAAAAATTGAGGCTTGATGTCATGATGAAATAGGGAGGTTCGTTACACAATATTTCTTTGTGTAATAATGTAGTTATGAACACAAGTGGGTACACCAAGAGAAACATAATATGAATGTTGTCAGGGAAGTCCACTTTAAATCTTTTTCTCTCTGCTTTCATTGAATATTTATTTTCGAAAATGTAGTATCATTATGAAAATTTTAAATGGAAAGTAAAGAGATAAGTAAATTTGAACTATCAATTCAACCCTAACCCAATGTGCCACGAGTAGGACTGCACTCATCTTAATAATAATCTTCCTATTTTCTTTTAGTCTCTTTTATTTTGAATAATAATGCTTGGTCAAAGTAGCATCTCATGCATCAATATATTAAGAAAAGAACATGCTCACACATGATATTTTATATGATTTATTTCTTCCTTTATTTTACAGTGAGATGTTAGTGGATCCAAAAGCTCAAGTTTATCTTTGGCTAAAATCGTTTCTTGAAAAAATTTCATTTGTTGTTTTGATTTTGTGTACTTCTGATTTTGAATCTCATTAATAAAATTTGATTTGGTTTGTTGTGTGTTTTTTGTTTTCTTTGATTGCTTTGAATGAGTTTCCTTCTTATCTGTCTTTTTGAATCAAAATATTTCTGATCAAAAAGCTATTGTCGAAGGAAGCATTTGTTTTAAGACTTGTGTTTTTCAAGAAATTTGAAATAATTCAAAAGGTCCTAATATTAATATATATCTTGGACAATTGATTTTTAAGTCAATTGTCACTTTCATTTTGTCCTCAAATTGTCTTTGTCAGAGTATTACACCAGAGATGTCGTTTAAATCTTTGAGAATTATGATGATCTTTCAACTTTTTACGCCATCCATATTCTTAAGGAATCACTTTTAAGTGCTTCCCCATTCTCTAGATGATTTCTTAAAGGAAATCTAAAATGTTTAAACCATGATAAAACTTCCAGTTTTTAAAGAAAATAAATAAACTATTCACCTGTATTGCAATTAACCTCTAGTATCACCTCGCTCTCTTTGTCATCAAGAAATCTATGATTGTATTACTATTTAAAATTGGCATAAGAGGGTTGATAGCACTTATGTGTGGGAAGTATGTGTAAACCCATCAGGGTACTGAACATGTTTGCTGGCAACGGGTAAATGTACACATGATACCAAGACAACTTCGTCAGGGTACTGAATAGACCTGCTGGCAACAAAGAAATGTTGGGTCGAGAGGTACCAGGTATATGTTTTTAAATTAAATTTTATGGAAGTATACATCATGTGGATACAACTATTGGATGGGATTAAATCATTTGAGTGGGTTAAATGACATCCATGTCAAGGCTATGGACGCCTACTGGCAGCAGTGGATCTGTCAATGGTATTGAAATTCTTTTATAAACATCGTGACTCTTTGATTAAGACATTATTTCAGGTCATAATCTTTTGCAAAGAAAATTCTACTTTTTTGTTATAGAATTGAGCTTATCCTAATACTATATGGTCCGAGAGTCAATTTATTTCAGGGAGCTTAAATCCTTTTTCAAGTCTTATTATTTTCTTCCTAAGATGAAATATTACCATATTAGAGATAACTGCTTCACCCAATAAGTCACTATTTGTTGGGCCCCAACAACTCCCCCTAAATTTTTAAAAAATTTAAAGGGCCCCCATTAGAATCTTGATAATTATAATGAGCTACAGAATCAACCTTTTCAAATATTTCCATACCTTGTCTTGCTTTGAGACAAACTTAAGACATTCACTATAGTATGAGACATTCATTACAAGAGTATATGTCAAAATTTAGAAACGAGATTAGAAATCTCAATTTAAACAAAAACCTTAATTTTTCTCAACTATTTACTTTTGTTTAAATTATGATTATGCGTTCTTTATTTTTTGCTCATTAGAAAGTTTGACTATTTTGAATAATTTTTTCAATACTTCATCAAATAATATCTTGGTTGGTTTCTCATTTTCATGAAAAAATTTGGTGATATTAATTAATTAAATTATTTTTTCATTTTGCATCTCATTTCAAAACGATAATAATAAAAGAATTATCTATCATTTGTTTGATTTTGTAAAAAACCAAAATTAATATTTTTCTCTTTTCCATTAACTTGAAGTTTCTAGAGTTTTAGGATCATTATAAACAATGTTTTTTTAGAACTTATAGTTAGTTTAAATTCATTTTTTATTTTATTGTTCTAGGTTTTGTTTTATTCTCAATTTTTAGGTTATTAATTTAGGCTTCTTTTTGTTTCACGGGTTTCTATTATCAAATATTTGATACGGATCTGATCATGGCTTGATTTTATTATCCAAATACGTTCAATATGATTGATCCGAAAATAATTTTGGATTGCTACAAATAATTTTATGAGCAACAACAGATAAAATTTGGAAAGGCATCAAGATCAAATAGGTGATTTTGCAGAACTGATTGCAGCCAAACCGTGAGGCATTTGAAGAAACGGTTGAAAACCTAGAACCCAAATGGAACCATTTCCCTTCCACATAGAGATGTTCCCAAAACAATGCACGATTTGAGAGATATTGATGTCTTTTTATGAGGAAACTTTCAGGTGGAAAAAATTAATAGTGACGCTGAGACTGTTCATTCATTGTATAAATATATGAGAAAGTTCAGAGCCATGGAATCCAAGAAATTGAGAGGAGGATTTTAATCCTTTCTCTTTTGTATATTATTTCCTTTTTAAACCTTTTATTTCTTTTCAAATGGAGTAATGGATGCCTGGAATCTTTAGGAGAATGGGCGAGTATTTTCAAAGAAGATTGTGGAATTCCAGGTGTCTTAGTGGCTTTTGTCGTGTGAGTAAAATGGTTTTATTTTCATTATAATATCTTCATATTCTTTGAATAATTGATTATGCATTGATTTAAATTAGCTATAGTCTATTTTATCAATACATGGTTAATTATTATCATTTATATATTAATTTCTCCAATCTTTAATGTCTATTATCCCAAAAATTCTTCTAGGACTACAGAATGGACAAGAGATTCCAAAACATAATAGAACAGAATATATGCAATTTTTTGGCTTTAGCCTTTTGTTTATAATATTGTTATTTATGTTTTGTTAATCATGTTACATGTGCAGATCTGATATCTTTAGATTAAATGATCTGTGATGTGTAGGAGGCTTTTATATATAAACACCATCTATCATTTGCTTCATCAAAATACAAATGTTGTGATTATATCTTCGATTTAAATAATGGGATTTATCTTTGACTTTTAAATTGAATGATAAAATGAATAGATTACTTCCAGATTTATCTTGTTGTAATCATGTATAATTATGAGATCACAGGTTTATGTTTTTGTTTCCTTTTCTTTCATTAAAACCTAAGCTGCCAATACATGTTCTTAATTTATTTAGAAAATTCATAAGGTTCATTGCAGATTTCTCTCTTGGACATGGCAGTTGGATGTTCACCACTCATGCAGATGCTTGGACACACCTCACTAATTCACTGACAAGATAGATTCTTTTTATTTTTCTTTCATTTACATACCATTGAAACTAGAATGTATGGTTCAGCTTTCACTATCCACATGTTCATGTTTCATTAAATTTTTTTGCAAGATTCTTTAAATTTACAAAAGAAAAACAATAAATATTTTTAGGTGCTTGCTTTATCTGCTTCCTAGAAGCAATCATTTTTCACATCGATTTTTGTAAGTTTCAATTAAAACTTGCATCTTGTAAATCATGTAAATAAATGAGACTTGTATACATTCTGCTTAAATACAACTACTATAGTTACATTAGAACATATGTACACATATGTATAGTGTTTAGTAATTAGTTAGTTATTTCTCTCTTTTATTCGTTTCTTTTATGATTCATAGATTGGCTAACGGATCCATTAATCCCATCAGAACGAGTTACACCAAATGGCTTGGGTTATTTCGACAACCCTGGACTGGACTCACTCTTCCAATTGATGGACGGTCATTTTGGCCCATCAACAGACCTCCAAGAAAGACATAGTCGGCTACAATTGTGCCATGTCATCAATGAGGTTGTATGAGGTTGTAATGGTATGTGAGGAATATGATTGGTGGTCTCAATGTTTGGACGAGGAATGGTTAATGGTTATCCTTCCATTATGGGGGGGGGGGATGTAGCTTGGTGAGGTTCAAGTCAGGAGGTATGTTGTATTGACGACTGCATGTTTGAATTAAGATTCCTTGTTCAATGGTGAGAATGATTGGTCGATCAATGAAGTTTCTGGATTTGGGTGGTCCCAGATTAGGATGTTGTCCCATATGTTATGACGGGTTTGTTATTGTTTGTTGGGTATTAATAACTCCCTGATGAGGAATCAGGTTTTGGAGAACAGTGGGGGTATGAGGTTGCAAATAATTTTTGGGTATTTGTTGGGGTATTTTTGGTGTAGGGATTTTTTGGGCATTCATTGAATCTTTCATTTGTTTGTAATCAACAATTTGGGGTAAATGGAGAGTATAATGACCATACTCACTGCATAATTCACAATGTAAGTTGGTTCAAAGATTGTTGTTCCTCCCTTGTCTTGGTTTTCCAGTGTTATTTCCCCCATGGGGGGTTTAGTTAGCCTGATTTTGGTTTGTTGCAGCCAACGAGTTTGATATTTGGGGATTGCCCCCTTGTCCCTAGTTTTTATTCTTTTCCTTTATCCTATTGGTGTTGGATTTATGAGGTGGGTTGGATGTGTTCAATTGGTCGAATGTTTGAATTTTTTGAAGAGGGTAAGGTTGAATTAAATTTACTCTGGCATGTTGTTGTCCATATGGTGGGGAAGCGAGGAAGGGGGGGGTGGGGAAGGGAAAGTATGGATTATTTTGGGGAGGTCCATACTAATTATATGAAGTGGACATGCATAGGGTTGGGAGGTGAAATCATGTGTTCTCCCATCATGTGGTGGGGAGATGCCATGAATATTGGTTGAGGTGGTAGAGGAGGATAATATGGATTTCCTCCATTTGGAGATTGGTATCGAGTGGTCCCAAACATGGGTGTCAGTGGGGTGTTGTGGGAATATTCGGTCAAGTGGGGTCATGTAATATAGGATCATTTCTCAATTCGGTCAAGTCTGGGATGTTGAGATATGCCAAGTATGGTATGGACAGGGGAATACCGTCCATGGTATGATGTGGTTGAGAAAATTTTCTTTATGAGGATGGTTGGGAGTTTGTACCTTGCGAAGAAAGTTGGGCTCCACCTCCTTATGGTGGTAGACTAGTCGGTGACTTTTTCTGGGTATTGGAGCCCAACAAGGTCGATCAAAGAAAGACTAATCCTAGAACCATGGAATTTACTGGTGTGTGTTATGGTTGTGTTGATGTGTCAACCAAATTGGGGACACCTCCCAAAATTGGGGGGAGGTTTCTCAAACGTCGAGACCGATGGGGATGTTGTGGCTCCCCTATGGTGCTATAATATATGTGGATGTGTTCAATTGGTGGTGAAGGGAATTTATAGAGTCTGTTCTTTGTAAACTATCTCAATAATGTAGTTTTAAAATTGTATGTAATCTAATGATGGAAATCATACATAAAGAAAGTAACAATGTAAGATGGTTGAGGGTATCTCCCCCGTGGGGGGGAATAAAATGCATGTTTCCTAACAGACCTAAAATCCTTCCTCTAAAATAAATCTAGGCCTCCAAAAAATCACTCAATAGTGGGGTGAGAACCCACTTGAGAATAATTTGGTGAATAGATAAACAATCGATTATAATGAGGGGTGAAAGGGGGCATATCCCGAAAGTACTAGCGATATTTCCCAACAGTCGTTAAAAATATAATTGAGGTGCGATTTTATCCCACAACCTCCACCTTGGGTAGATAAAACTGATAATTAACCACGAAGCCACCTCGATCAATCATGAAATTTAGATTTTCGGCCTCAGAAATTGATCACAGAATATATGCTTTCCAAGGGTTGGGTGACCAAAGGAGGCACATACAAAAAAACTGGACCTCGACCTTCAACCCTTCACGAGTGTCTCCCTGCCTTATGGTGTAAAAATTCTTGATTGGGAGGATTTTGGTACCCTACTTCTCAAATTTCTAAGTTTCAATGAAGAAAAGATAACGAGGATTTATTTGGATACCTATCCCCAAAATACTATGGCGTTCCTCCTCTGGAGGTTAGAAAATGTGGGTTTTATGTTTTATTTTAGGATGTAAACGTAGGCTTTGAAGTTGAAGTCATGGGCCAACTTCATTTTTTAAAAGTGGTGCTACAAAATTATTGGCACTAAACAAATGAATCCCTTATGATCCTCCTCGATCGCTCATGAGAGCGGGGAGAATATCATACTATAGTTTCAAGTCTCTAGTAAAAGCTTCAAAACTATCATATATTGTAGACATGTAGGCATGTATGGGCCCTTACAAATCCTTAAACTTCCTAGGTTGTTTTCTTTAAAAATTTGAAACTATCCTAAGATTGTGCACATATGGGCATGTGTGGGCCCTTACAAATATTTTATATTATGTTTCAATAAGAAAAGTATGAGATATTGGCCTCTCCTAAAATGGTTGGTTTAGTTGCAATAAATGAGAAGTAAGAGGTATTGGCCTCTCCTAAAATGGTTGATTTTCAGAGGGAGATGGAGATTTATTTGAACAATATCTTTTTATGATTTACAAAGTCACACTAAGGTGAGAGGAAAGAGCATACTCCAATAATGTTAAAATATTCCCTAGTCCTGATTTAGTATGATGAATTAAAAAAGAAAAAAATAATCTGCAATGCTTTTAATATTCAAATGCTATACTAGGCCATCCACATGGCAACCGAGGAACTAAAAGATGCAAAGGATTTTTTTTATCCCCCTAAGTGACTATGTGGGATAAGCATCTATGCAAGAATGAATCCAAATATTTTTTTCTATGGATTTTAAAAAGTGCATAAAGTAAACCTAAGCTAGCTGATGAAAATGGGCTCAACAAGCCTTACAATCTCAAAAACAAAGACTTGTGTGTGGCTATGCAGTGAGACAGTCACACACTATGCGCACTATGTGTAGTTTGTGAGTGTAGACAATACAAAGAAATACATGGTTCATGTGGCTGTTAGTCTCAAACCCCCACGCATGCAAAGAAGTCGTGGGCCAAAAATTTGAAATGACTTCAACCCACACATGACTGAATTGTGGTATCTGAAGGGTAAGATAGGTCGGTTTTCAAGCTTGCAAACACCATAAAGTGAGAAAAACAACTCAAATAGCCTAATTGAGGAGGAATAAGGATTCCAATATCCAATATAGTCACCAATATGTTTGGGTTTGTTTATAAAAAGGGTGAGGAAAAATAGACCCCTTTGATTGCCTTGGTAAGACAACAAAGAAACAAAGAAAAACGGTTACTAGGTTAGTGAACCTACAAGCTACAAAGAAATAAATAAAAAAATATAGGAATAATCAAGAATGAAAATTAAACTAAAAAATAATTAACAATGGATGCGTGAAATTGAACACCAAGAGTGGTTACCCAATAGAGAATGGTCTTTGAAATTGAGAACACCAAGAGGAGAAATGTGGGATTTATGAATCCCCTTTTCCTCTAAGGGAGGTCTCTTGAATCCATCAAAGTAGAGATATTACTCTCCTATTTTGAATTATAATGTTGAATAACTATATGGAAAAGATTCCAAAGAGGTGAAAATATTTCCCTATGCTATACTTTTCCAAGCTATTCTTAAGAGAACAAATGGATTCTCTAAGATTATTTAGACAACATAACAATTCTATGAACTTCTTATATTTGTGACTACAATGTCCCTCTATTTATAGAACGATAAAAAGGTATTTCATAGCTTGCTCCAAGTGTGAATGGGAAGTATTTTCAGTTCTGATAGTGGGAAAACCCCCTATGGACTACAACAGGGTTCTAAAGTGTAGGAAGAGATAATCGTCTAAAGTATCTTACTTTTAACAACTATCCCAACGTTACCGCACAATCATATATAAAGAACAAAGTATAGGGATTCGATAGTCCTACCATAAACTTTGTGTCCAGTGTTGATCCCTTTGCGCTTGGTTGTTTCTCGACTGCAAGTCTCCTCCCAAGGCTGACCTGCATTCACCAAAAGACAAAACCGAAAATACAAGCATGCATTATATATATGGATTAGTGGGTTAGATATCATAATCAAAATGTAAATAAATCATAGAGATTGAAGACATCATTTGGCGGGATGAAAAAAGTATTTCTTTATATTACTCTCACAAAAGTCGCTTACAATATGAGACTGGAAATTGCTCCTCAAACTCGGTCCTGGGATCCTCTTCACCATGCACCAACTTCTTCCATGTATCCTTCTACTCTTCAGTCCTCTCTAGGTAAATGGAAAGGGTTTGCAATGGAGGAAAAGGGAATTTTTTCTCAAACTCACAATGTGGCTAAAAAATATTGGGGCAAAAGGGGGGATTCTAAAATGGGTAGAGTTTTTGTGCTCTCATGCTTCCCTCCTGGAATGGGACCCCAAAACCTTCTTTTATAGGCCAAAAAAATGTACTAATGGTTGGGTGACCAGGTATGGGAAGTCAAATGGTTAGGTAATGTCCCAAGAACCCGTATCCCTTTGCAACAGTTATTTTGCATGCTTTTTGTGAGTATATGCGGGCTGTAATAGTGCAACTAGAATGTGTACGCGAGCAGTAGTGGTGCAGGGTATGTACATCTTCAAAAAATGGTTTTTAGAAGAGCTATTTAGTGATGTCTTTGGAAAAAATAGTAATAAAGATGGCCTAATGCCAGGTATGTATGCCTCGTGCAATTTTGGGTTATAACAGATGCCTCCTAATGTGTGAGGTTAGAAGAGCATCTAATGGCTGAAATAAATTGCAAATATTCTCCAATGTATGAAGTGAGTGAGCCTAGGGACCAGAGTTCAGGAGGTGCAATCTGCAAAATCATAATTTGTCTCACCGAGGCAGGCATACCCATGCTCGGAATAAAATAAAACCATGTTTGTAAATCAAATACATTGTAGATCCATGTCATATAACTATATAAAGTGTATACATGAGAAATACATAGTGGATATACATCTCAAAATCAAAATATATACATGTATAGTATCGATCTTCAAGAAGCCAATGACGCCTTATGGTTGGAGATGAGGCCTTCAGAGCTTGAGAAACAACTTCAATATCTTCGAAACTCCGGTAGGAGTGTAATATGAGTGTATGAATTCACTACCCAGAGGTCTTCGACGACTCGTTGGGAGTATACAAGAGGATCTCGGTGATCAGGCAAAGAACTTCATTGATTTTGAACAAAGACTTGATTGGATTTTCAGGATGGTTGGGCATGAGGACAAGAGACAAACTGTAGAAGGGTCGAATCAAGCTAGATACAACTTCCCTTGGATAATAACATGACTAATGATGAGACTCAGGAAGCATGAGATTGACATAATTTTATGTTGCAGGAGGCAAGGCAAACTCTCCATGTGTTTGGAAGAATAACCAAATGGAGGAGGACACAAATCTATGTAGCAAGAACATCTTCTTAAGGTCATATTAAATCCTAGAGTTTGACGAACAAATGGAAGGATGTGCTTTGTCCAGGGGTGACTCACTGTGTTGCCAACAAAAGGAAAATACTTTTCTCTTCCTCTTTTTGAGGTATATTTGATTTTTTTTTTGTCTTTCTCAATAATTTTCGAAATATTGAAAAAGAATAAAAGAATGCTATGTTACAAAGGAGGAACAAGTGTCGCAAACATACTAGTTCCAAGAGCAAGGAACAAACTGATGCTCAGAGCAAGGAGACATATGCAGGGAAAGGACACTTGAGAAAATTCCTCCATGGGTCAAGGTGTCAAGACGCAAAGGCAAAGTGCTACAAGGCTTGTGTTATAAGGCATACTTCAGATGGTTCAGTTGAGATAAACATGGAGCCAGCATTAGGCCAAAGATGCAGGAATGAAAATGTGATTAATAAGACACTATGATAACATCCTTCAATGTAATTTTAATGATCCCAAAGAAGGTAAGCTCGGTGTTTTTTCATTTTTAGAGAGTCTGAAAAAGTGTAAAAGGAGACTCCACTAGGGTACCTTTTTCTAAGGTAGTCTAGTCGGTTCGAAAAAGGGGTAAACTAGCACCGAAAAGACATCTATTCAAAACCATTTTAATGAGTGTGACAAAGACAATATCACTCGACAATCTTTTCATATTTAAGGAGTCTGAAAAGAAATTAACTATGGACTCTGTAAGGGATTCTATTCTGGACCAATTTAATGAGTGTGAAGAAACAAGGTCACTCGACCATCTTTTTAATTTTAGGAAGTCTGAAAAGAGATTAACTATGGACTCCATGGGGGAGTTCCTTTTTCATAAATTTAGTCCCTCAAGCCCGAAAAAGGGTTAAAATTATACTTGAGAATACTCTTCTAGCAAACCAAAGCTCCTAGAGTATACCTTTATTCATACAACTGACCGTCCGAACTGAAAAAGGAGTAAAATACTGCCAGAAAGATGTGCCTTCAAGTTTTAGTTTGGCGAGCATCAAGGGAAACAAGATCACTCAAAAATATTTTCATGTTTAAAGAGTCAGAAAAGGGTTTAAATAATACTCTAGGGGGTTATGGCTCATGTATGAAACTGGTTCAGGTAGAGCCCACTACTCATCTTAGACCAAGAGTCTCTTCGATAGGCAACTTGGAAAGTATCCCAAGAGGGAAGAAAACACAAACCATGGTTTAAGTCCTCCCACGGTATAGAAATAATAATCATGGCTTCAAGGATAGCCTCATATGAAGGCAATTCAACATCCGAGAAATCACGAAAACGAGGGTCGAGAGTCCCAAAGGGTGAAGTAAACTGACCATATTCCATATTAAAATGGAGGTTCTATCCAGGACTGGTAGAGTCTATCGATGAAGAATCACAAGAACTAGGTCTTGAGGATCTACAAACAACAAGATTAGAATTAGAAGGAGACTCCAGATCACTTGGACCTAGAGGGGAAAGAAAGGGATCCCATGACCCCATTGGATAAACCAAAGGATCAATTGTCGATACTATGTCTCAGGAAGGAAAACATGATTGCACAGGTTCCTTCTTAGAAGCAATTGAACATTGAAGATAATATGCCACATAATTAACCTATGGCAGGGTAGAGTCTACACGGACACTAGGAACATATAAAGCGGTAAACTAAAATAATGATGAATTTGGATGGTGATTATCAGATTCCAACTGGACGATAGTGACAATGCTTCCATTGTGAGGGAAATGCATCACTCGGAAAAGTGTAGACAAAATAGAGTTCATAGAATATACATAATCATGCCAGAGAAGAATATTGAAATCTAACGGGCCTTGCAGCACTATAAAATCAACAAGGAAAGTCTTCCCACCTAATGAGATAGGTAACTAAGGAAGAACCCCCAAATAATCACTAGGAAGTCTGTCAAAAGACAACATTTCATGCAAATCAGACACAATCTCAAGAGATCCCAAGACTTTCCAAACCGAGGAGGATAAAATACTTGTAGAGGCTCCTTCATCTACAATACATTAATAATTTTTTGGTAAATTAACTTCAACCCTTATTTGAAAAGGTGCATAAGAAGGAAGATGAGGCTCAACAAGATCATTCCAATCAAAGGAAACCATCCTAGGGCTTGGAGGGGGTGTGCTCAGAATGAGCATAATACACCTATGCTCTAAAAGTACTAAACTGGAAATGCTAAAAGCATATTCGGTAGACACATCACTCCACAAGAGAAGAGTGGGATCAACTGAAGATTTCATCGGCGTAACCACTTTGGTAGAATCGACACTCTCCAAGAGAAGAGTGGGATCAACCAAAGACTGAATCAGCATGACCACTTTCTCAACCAATGGTTGAATAGGCTATGAGACTACATGGTCTAAAGGCACCTCACCCCCCAAAAGAGGAGTGGGATCAGCCGATGACTGCATTGGCATGACCACTTTCTCTGATCCAGATTATTTTCGGCATGAAATGAGAGTGGAGATATAATAAAGAAATGCACACAGATATTGCAGATATTCAATAATATAATATAAATGTATCAGAGATGCAACCATAAACACAGATATATAGTAATACACGATTTCTATTAATCAAAGAAACGTACAGAGACTGTAAAAATACAGAGTGAAAGACTCGCTAGAATGGTGGCAGCTTATCTCTGAGAAGAGATGTGACGGCTACTCGCATTCACAAGAAGATGATTAAAATGAGTCTCTAAAGGCCTTTTTACAATAAACGGGAATGCCAAAATTCCTAGACATCCAAAAACCTAACCCTAGGAGATGAAGTGCCAAAGTCATGTGGGCTCCGTTTGGGTAAGTGAGTACATAAACTTCCCGAGGTTGTAACTTTTGCATACGATCTCCGTTTTAGGCGTGTGATAGCTCATTGGAAAGGTATCATTGAGGAGATTCATTTTGGGGGCTCAATTATGCATTCGGATATCATTGAGAACCTTGATCTTGAAAAACCTTCATTTAGGCCCTCAAAATGGCCCCGGAAGTAAAAACCTGCTAAAAATAGGAAATTGCCAAAATTGCCAGAAAATAGTTTTGAGCTAGTTGGAAAAGGTGGGTGGCCACCGATATCCACCTGGATCAATCCTCCCTCCTTAGGAAGGAATGGTCTTCATTGCATTGAGTTCCCAGGGGAGAGGGAAAAGTGTTTGCTGGATTTGCATCTGGGTGAGCTGCTTGTATTGTTGGAGATGTCGCGTTGTTTGGTTTGTGGAAGTCTGTCATGAACCTGTTGAAGTTGAGGTTGTTCAACAAGTCGAGATACATGAGAGGAAGGTGTGCAGAAGGAATTTTTGTGCTTTTCTACAACCTTGTTGACCTGCTTCTGTTGGATAGAAGGTGCAGGGGGTGAAACTATAGTGGTTGCAATGTCCTTCTGTTCCCCTTTCGAACAGATTGTGAAGAAGTTCAATTTTGCAGTATGAGATACTACCTTGCGACACTTTTTAGGTGAAACAATAGTTGGAACTACCTCTGGTATTCTGTAGAGATGACCCCCCAAAGTAACAATGACACTACGAGGTCGAGACTCATAAACAGCATGGCGCTTCCACATATATGGTTGGCCCAAGAGAACATCACAGACATCCATTAGGGAAACATCACATAATACCTCGTCCTTGAAGGGTTGGATATCGTATGACAATCGACATTGCTGGTTGACACGAAGATCTCATCCTTGGTGAAGCCACCCGATGTTGTATGGTTGCGAGTGTGGTGTTGTCGAAAATCCCAACTGTTTGACGACCTCTACTGAGATGAGGTTCTTCTGGCTTCTGCTATCAACAATAAAATGCAGTGGGGTCCCCTTCACCCACATCTGTGAATGAAAAAGGCACTCCCCCTCTTCAGGATCTGTTGGTTCTTCTGGTTGAATTGCTGCGGTCGCAACAATAGAAGTGGGGTCTGTGTCGATGATCTGTCTTTTACCATTATTTTCAAAATCAGATTTTGAATCAAGGTTTGGTTCCTTGTCTTTGATCTCGGCCACCAATGACTATTTTGAGCGACATTCATCTGTGTTGTGCCAATGGATTTTGTGGAAATCACACCATTTTATGGTGTCCTTCTTTGTCTTCCCGTGACCCTTCTTTTCTTGTGTCTTGGACTGGTTTTCGGGAGACTATTTGTTCGGGATGTCTTTGTCATACTTTGGTTGTTATGGATTTGCAGACCCAAATTCCCGTTTGTTCTGGTGCTTAAATTTCTGCTCAATTTTAACAACAAATCAATAAGCAACACTGAGTGATGAGATGTCCAGAAAATCCATTTCAGTTTGGATGTATCTGTGTAGAGCCCCACGGTATTTCAGAAACAAATGTCGCTTGGAGTCTTTGATACACAGCTTGGTGCGCAAGGTATGGAAGGTATTGGTGAACTCCAAAACTTCTTGGCCCCTCTCTTGCCGCAGTGTGGTCCATCTCATGTTCTAGTCCTCATAGTTTCCAACAGGGTAATATTGTTCCTTTACCGCATCCACAAAAAAATCCCAAGTGGGATCAGCCCCATATATTCCAGACTCCTCTGTGGAACTTTGCTCCCAGTAAGTTTCCCACCAATGTTTGACATGAGGGA
>ML804098.1:308397-318549 GCA_009831015.1 Picea engelmannii
ACATTAATAATTTTTTGGTAAATTAACTTCAACCCTTATTTGAAAAGGTGCATAAGAAGGAAGATGAGGCTCAACAAGATCATTCCAATCAAAGGAAACCATCCTAGGGCTTGGAGGGGGTGTGCTCAGAATGAGCATAATACCCCTATGCTCTAAAATTACTAAACTGGAAATGCTAAAAGCATATTCGGTAGACACATCACTCCACAAGAGAAGAGTGGGATCAACTGAAGATTTCATCGGCGTAACCACTTTGGTAGAATCGACACTCTCCAAGAGAAGAGTGGGATCAACCAAATACTGAATCAGCATGACCACTTTCTCAACCAATGGTTGAATAGGCTATGAGACTACATGGTCTAAAGGCACCTCACCCCCCAAAAGAGGAGTGGGATCAGCCGATGACTGCATTGGCATGACCACTTTCTCTGATCCGGATTATTTTCAGCAAGAAATGAGAGCGGAGATATAATAAAGAAATGCACACAGATATTGCAGATATTCAATAATATAATAGAAATTTATCAGAGATGCAACCATAAACACAGATATACAGTAATACACGATTTCTATTAATCAAAGAAATGTACAGAGACTGTAAAAATACAGAGTGAAAGACTCGCTAGAATGGTGGCAGCTTATCTCTGAGAAGAGATGTGACGGCTACTCGAATTCACAAGAAGATGATTAAAATGAGTCTCTAAAGGCCTTTTTACAATAAACGGGAATGCCAAAAGTCCTAGACATCCAAAAACCTAACCCTAGGAGATGAAGTGCCAAAGTCATGTGGGCCCCGTTTGGGTAAGTGAGTACATAAACTTCCCGAGGTTGTAACTTTTGCATACGATCTCTGTTTTAGGCATGTGATAGCTCATTGGAAAGGTATCGTTGAGGAGATTCATTTTGGGGGATAAATCATGCATTCGGATATCATTGAGAACCTTGATATTGAAAAACCTTCATTTAGGCCCTCAAAATGGCCCCTGAAGTAAAAACCTGCTAAAAATAGGAAATTGCCAAAATTGCCAGAAAATAGTTTTGAGCCAGTTGGAAAAGGTGGGTGGCCACCAATATCCACCTGGATCAATCCTCCCTCCTTAGGAAGGAATGGTCTCCATTGCGTTGAGTTCCCAGGGGAGAGGGAAAAGTGTTTGCTGGATCTGCATCTGGGTGAGCTGCTTGTATTGTTGGAGATGTCGCGTTGTTTGGTTTGTGGAAGTCTGTCATGAACCTATTGAAGTTGAGGTTGTTCAACAAGTCGAGATACATGAGAGGAAGGTGTGCAGAAGGAATTTTTGTTCTTTGCTGCAACCTTGTTGACCTGCTTCTGTTGGATAGAAGGTGCAGGGGGTGAAACTGTACTGGTTGCAATGTCCTTCTATTCCCCTTTCGAACATATTGTGAAGAAGTTCAATTTTGCAGTATGAGATACTACCTTGCGACACTTTTTAGGTGAAACAATAGTTGGAACTACCTCTGGTATTCTGTAGAGATGACCCCCCAAAGTAACAATGATACTACGGGGTCGAGACTCATAAACAGCATGGCGCTTCCACATATATGGTTGGCCCAAGAGAACATCACAGACATCCATTGGGGAAACATCACATAATACCTCGTCCTTGAAGGGTTGGATATCGTATGACAATCGACATTGCTGGTTGACACGAAGATCTCATCCTTGGCGAAGCCACCCGATGTTGTATGGTTGCGAGTGTGGTGTTGTCGAAAATCCAAACTGTTTGACGACCTCTACTGAGATGAGGTTCTTCTGGCTTCTGCTATCAACAATAAAATGCAGCGGGGTCCCCTTCACCCACATCTGTGAATGAAAAAGGCACTCCCCCTCTTCAGGATCTGTTGGTTCTTCTGGTTGAATTGCTGCGGTCGCAACAATAGAAGTGGGGTCTGTGTCGATGATCTGTCTTTTACCATTATTTTCAAAATCAGATTTTAAATCAAGGTTTGGTTCCTTGTCTTTGATCTCGGCCACCAATGACTATTTTGAGCGACATTCATCTGTGTTGTGCCAATGGATTTTGTGGAAATCGCACCATTTTCTGGTGTCCTTCTATGTCTTCCCGTGACCCTTCTTTTCTTGTGTCTTGGACTGGTTTTCGAGAGCCTATTTGTTCGGGATGTCTTTTTCATACTTTGGTTGTTGTGGATTTGCAGACCCAAATTCCCGTTTGTTCTGGTGCTTAAATTTCTGCTCAATTTTAACAACAAATCAATAAGCAGCACCGAGTGATGAGATGTCCAGAAAATCCATTTCAGTTTGGATGTATCTGTGTAGAGCCCCACGATATTTCAGAACCAAATTTAGCTCGGAGTCTTTGATACCCAGCTTGGTGCGCAAGGTATGGAAGGTATTGGTGAACTCCGAAACTTCTTGGCCCCTCTCTTGCCGCAGTGTGGTCCATCTCATGTTCTAGTCCTCATAGTTTCCAACAGGGTAATATTGTTCCTATACCGCATCCACAAAAAAATCCCAAGTGGGATCGGCCCCATATATTCCAGACTCCTCTGTGGAACTTTTCTCCCAGTAAGTTTCCCACCAATGTTTGACATGAGGGAGAGCTTTAAGGACTGTGAAGGTGATCTTTTCTTTGTCAGAAAAATTGTGAACAGAGAAATAACCTTCTAGCAAAGTTAACCATTTTTCTAGGGCTTCTGCATCTATTTGTCCTTCAAATACAAGAATATAAAAATTAACTTGTACCTTGAAAGGTGAGGTGAATTCAAAGTGGCCGCTTGATGAAGATGTGCCCATTGCCATCGGTAGGCGTTTAAGGATGTGGGAAAAATTCTCCATCATTTCGTCCCTCTGTCACGTGAGAGCTTTCTCAAGCAATAGATTGATAGGATCGTCTGCTCCGTCGATTTTATTTTCTTCCACCATTGAGGGTTTATTGTGTGTGCAAGAGCGATTGTCTTCAAGAGAGACAATATTGAGACCCAACTTTCTATACTCGGGCCTCGTCTGGGACATGCACTGATCCGGATTATTTTCGGCACGAAATGAGAGCGGAGATATAATAAAGAAATGCACACAGATATTTCAGATATTCAATAATATAATAGAAATGTATCAGAGATGCAACCATAAACACAGATATATAGTAATACACGATTTCTATTAATCAAAGAAATGTACAGAGACTATAAAAATACAGAGTGAAAGACTCGCTAGAATGGTCGCAGCTTATCTTTGAGAAGAGATGTGACGACTACTCGCATTCGAAAGAATATGATTACAATGAGGCTCTGAAGGCCTTTTTACAATAAACAAGAATGCCAAAAGTCCTAGACATCCAAAAACCTAACCCTAGGAGATGAAGTGCCAAAAGTCATGTGGGCCCCGTTTGGGTAAGTGAGTACATCAACTTCTCGGGGTCGTAACTTTTGCATACGATCTCCGTTTTAGGTGTGTGATAGCTCGTTGGAAAGGTATTTTCAAGGAGATTAATTTTGGGGGATCAATAATGCCTTAGTATATAATTGAGAACCTAAATGCTGAAAAACCTTCATTTAGGCCCTCAAAATGGCCCCGGAAGTAAAAACCTGCTAAAAATAGTAAATTGCCAAAATTGCCAGAAAATAGTTTTGAGCCAGTCGAAAAAGGTGGGTGGACGCCGATATCCACCTGGATCATTCTAAACCAATTGTTGAATAGGCTGGGAGACTACAGGGTCTAAAGGAACCTCACCCCCCTGAAGAGGAGTGGGATCAGTCGATGAATGCATCGGCATGACCAATTTATCAACCAATGGTTGAATAGGTTGCAAGAAAACCATAGAATGTTGAGAATCATAAGTGCATGCAAACAGGGACCAAAATCTTCGTACCTCTAGAAGGTTAGGGCACAAATGAGTAATTTGATCTCCCTTGCAAATATTACAAGGGAACTTAGGCTTACACCCTATCCATCTAGGTTTGTCAACAGAATCAGTGCCCCCAGCATGACTAGTAGTGGCCAGTTGCACATATCCAACATGACATGCATAGGTTGGTGTTGGGTCGATAACATGAATCGTAGAGGCTACCAGCCTATTGCTAGTATGACTAGCAATGACTGGATGTTTTCCTCCAACATGAATTGCAGAGGGTGGGTGTTTTCCCCCAGCATGACTTGCAAAGGATGGGTGCTGGTATTCAATGTGACTTGCATAGGTTTTCGACCTATCGCCAACATGACTCGTGGAGGTTGGTGACTTCTTCTTCCTATTCTTCCTCTTTCTACTTCGTTTAGACTTCTGGTTACTAGTAATTGTACTTTCACTAGAGGCGGGAGAAGGAGGATGAGAAGGCTTTCCTGATGCAAGAACATCAACATTATGCCCATGACATAAATTTCTTAACTAAGAAGCATAAAGATAATTTTGGGCATTTGGAATGGTACCCAACAAAACTGGTAGTCCCACATTTAACCCAAGACTGCACAAAGTGGCCATCAAATAGACACCAACGTTTCCAAGAAAAGGAAAAGCACAAGAATCCCCTTGCGAAGGGGTTCCTTGGTTGGTATCGTCTAAAAATTTATCCATGAATATATTATGCACAGGTTATCCCCTTTCAGGATTGTTCAAGTCCATAAAAGTCTCACACACAGATTTTGGTGAACCAATGTTATCAAAACAATGCCTATAAAGAGGCAGCTCCATGTTTCTAAGCGAAAGACTGAAAAGTCCTCACGACCGACAGAGTGGGAATTCTACCCCCCTAGGTCAAAGACCCAAATAAATGACTGACTAACTCACTATGGAAAACTAGGGAGCATAGAGCACACACTAAAAGTTCCTAAAGGAAAATCAAGAAAATGACTAACTAGTTGGAAGAACAGTTACGCTAGCCAACACTAGAGAAACTTACCGGTGCAAGTGAAACTCGAACATGGAAGCACCCTACAGGTATACTATGCAAAGAGTGTCCTCACTTTTTCCATACGTACCACGGTATACCCCCGTAGTCACCTCTGTAAGTCTCTAAAATAAAGGAAACTAGGTTGCTAGCACGTGAATAATCACCAGGCGGGTGCAGCTGACATTCGGGTGGACCGCAATGAGCAAGGTATCAAGCCCAAAACCTATCAAGGATATTAAAATAAAGTGTTATGGAAGACTAATTAGAACCTCGAATGGATTCGAGACCCACAAATCTCCGTGGCAAATGTGATCAATGAAATCCTAGGACAATCCCTCTATATACATTCCCCACTATGCTTGGTCTAGCTTTGGAGGGGTTATCTCCACTACCTTTTCACACACGACCTCATGTTTAGCCCCTGTGTTAGAGGGGTGTCCCCGATAACTTCCACATTTACTGGACTTTAACACTCCCTAGCATTGACTCTAATGTTTGTTTTAAAGCCTTGAAGAGTTTCCTCTCCAACCTAATTCAAGGCTCTAGCCCAACCTAGTTGATGGAGCCTACAAACATGAAGTCTAGTTATTTTTAAGTTAAGAGTTATTTTAAAGATTGATTTAATCAAAAGGGGTGTAGTAGTGCAACTGATGTTGTTAAGACTCTTGATAAAAAAATAAACTTATAAGAACACTAGAAAAGAAGGATTATCTTTCTTATTTTTCTTTTGAAATGCTTTTTAAAATTAGAAGAAAGCACAACGTTATGCTAATTTATTTTTATTTTTCAAATAACAATCGAAAGAAAATGCCAAGAAAGAAAGAGATATAACAAACTAAGTTTTCTTTATATATATATTTTCTTCTAATCAAAGAACAAATAAAAAAGGATTCTAAAAGAAACGGATGAATACACGATTCATGGCTAAAAATAAGTTAAAAAAGCTAGGAAACACAAGAAATATTTTAAAAAAAAGAGAAGCAAACCGATGTCAATCCCAGGCTAAAGACTGTAACAACAGAGATTAGTACTAGATCAAGAAAACCCCTAAGAAGTATGACATATGGAAAGGAAGAGGATGATTGCCTCTTCTTTAAAAAATATTTTCTCAACACGAGAATGCTAATGACACTTCAACAGCTTGCATATGTATGCGAGTAGACCCACTACAGGTCGCATGCACCACTGTAACTTTCAAAAAAAAGAAAACAATAGTCAATATGACAAGGTAGGGAGTACTAATATGGAAGACCAGAATCCCTTAAAGACTCAGACACTTACAGAAACTCAAAAAAGGCAGTTAAAAATATTAAAAAACCCAAAAAATATCCCCTAAAAACCCTAGAGGTCTCCCTAGTACAGTCGCCAATTCTGTTGTTAGTGGGAAAACCCCCTATGGACTACACCAGGGTTCTAAAGTGTAGGCAGAGCTAACTGTATAAGTTCTCTTACTTTTAACAACTATCCCAACATTACCCCACAATCATATGTAAAAAAAAAGTATAGGGATCTGGTAGTCCTACCTTAAACTCTGTGTCTGGTGTCTATCCCTTTGCGCTTGGTTGTTTCTTGACTTCAAGTCTCCTCCCAAGGTTGATCTGCATTCAGCAAAAAACAAACAAGAAACTACAAGCATGCATTCTATATATGGATTATTGGGTTAGACATTGTAACCAAAATGTAAATAAATCATAGAGATTGAAGACATCATTTGGCGGGACGGAAATATTATTTCTTTATATTAATCTCATAAAAGTTTCTTACAATATGAGACCAACAACTACTCCTCGAACTCGGTCCTGGGATCCTGTTCACCATGCACCAACTAATTCCACATATCCTTCTCCTCTTCAATACTCTCTAGGGAAATGAAAAGGGTTTGCAATGGAGGAAAAGGGAATTTTGGCTCAAACTCACAATGTGGCTGCAAAATATTGGGGCACAAGGGGGAATATTGAAATGGGTAGAGTTTCTTTGCTCTCGTGCTTCCCTCCTGGAATGGGACCCCAATACCTTATTTTATAGGCCAAAAAAAGGTAGTAACGGTTGGGTGACTGGCTATGGGTGGTCAAATGGTTAGGTAACATCCCCACGACCCGTATCCCTTTGCAACAATAATTTTTTGTTCCTTTTGTGGGTATACGCGGGATGTAATGGTGCAACTAGCATGTGTACGTGGGAGGTAGTGGTGTAGGGAGCATACATCTTAAAAAAATGTTTTTTAGAAGAGCTATTCATTGATGGCTATGGAAAAAATAGTAAGCAAGATGGCCTGATGCCAGGTATGTATGTCTGGTGCAATTTAGAGTTATAACATTGAGGTACATCCAATAGTTTCATTGATCCAAAGGAAATACTTTGGTTCGATATGTGGGAGTTGTCTTGAATTACATCACCCTAGAAGTGGTTGAGGCTCGACCAAATTCATAAATGTGTCGTTTCCACATGTGCATGGGTTTATTCATGGACAATCACATGAGATGCACACTGTGCACATTTGGAGTTGTTTTAGCCCACATGGATGTGTGTGTGTTGACTTTGTTGGAAGTGTGCGCAAATTTATAGGTCTTTTACATAGTTTTCATCAACTTGCTAGAATTGGTTATATAAATATTTTAAGTATGTTGTATTTATGCTAATTGTTTCTTCATCCATTCTCTGTATTTATTTGAGAAATGTTTCGGTGATAACACACTATGTACTCTATTTACTCATGGACTTATTCCATTATGTAATTCACTTAGATTAATGTAATTCCTTCCTCAAAAGTATGGTTGTATACTTCTATATCTACTTTGGACATGACGTATTACTTTAGGCATCTGCTGGAATTATTTAGAATGCTTGCACCTTCAATACTTCACCCCTTGAAATTTTGTCATTCCTACCAAGTTTCTCTTGCACTATAATGATAAAAATAATGGAGGTAATACCCCGAAAAATGTATGGTTGATCCTTGGAAATGTTTCCCCTATGTCGAAGTAAACACTAAGTCTCTTTCTATTAGAAGAATAACATTTTGACATGTCCATCCTTTTAGCATTGTTCTTCCCAAAACATACTAATTTATATTTACATTGACACCCTTTATAGTGAATGGACTTTCACTACTTATTCTAGTTAAATATTTTCACTCTTGTGCCATTATTTCAATGAGCACTCTAGTTAGCATAAGTGGATTTCTTGCAGTGGATTCCCAAGCCTTCATGGCTGCACCTATACTCATACCTTAACATTATTTAGTCTTGGCCATTTCTCATATTGATACCAGGTCTAACTCTTTCATATACTAAAAAAAATAATTCTTCCATATGAACGTGTTGTGCATGCATTGTCATGTACTACATATATCATTCCTACCAAGCATCTGTTAGGGTCTGTAACACACCCACTACCTATAATAATAATAAAAAAAATTCTTCCTCAAGGCGCAGAATCCACGAAGTCCTACGGGGTCTAGAGCAGGCTAGTTCTTCCCTATTCACCTCCCTGTGATCGTGGGTTAGCACCACAGGCCAAACAAACCAGGCGCCTTTTTGTGTTTCGCGACTCAGCGATACAATTGAGTCCAATCTTGAAGGTAAAATGGTGATAAAGGTATAGCTCCTTTATTAGTTAGCACCCTCCCCACCTGTAACCGTAGGCTAGGCTTAAACATCGGCGCCTCTCGCAACTTGCAACTTCGTGAGTTTGTGAGTCGAACTCTCATGCTCTTCTATTGCGATCTCCCAAGACGCAGTAGGTCAACGCTGAGTTGACTCCTCCCTTGGTGGTTCTTCTCTACTCGCAACCTTGCAACCTCACCGGTTGAACCATTGAGCTTTCACCCTCCTATTCCACGAACCCCTGAGATGTGAGAATTCAACGGAGTGTTGACTCCTATCTCCAGGCAACGCGTGTCCACCCGTCGACCACGTGGGTCCAACCTTATGGATCTGCCACGCGTCCACACGAACCTCGACACTCGGCACTTCACGACTTCTGATGTCGAAAGTGGCTCCACTCAACCTCCGAACCTCTGAGTGCGTGATAGGCGATAGGGTTCCAAATCCAACGATCCTCCTACGACCCAGATCCAACGACTCTCCTTCCTTCCTCGCTCCTCGCGTCTTTGCGACTTGGAGTAACCAATTTTTGGGCTCTCACCCTGTGAACTTCCGAGTTCGCGAGATCTCTCGATCTCTTCCACCTGTCCTCCTTAGATGGACAACTCCTAATCCTCTCGCCACTTCGTCGCTTCGTTTCCTCACGCCTCGCGACTTTTAACACTAACTACTTGGGCGTTCACCCTGCGAACTTCCAATTTCGTGAGATCTCTCGATCTCTGCCACCTGTCCTCCTCAGATGGATGGCTCTGATCCTCTCATGGCTTCACCACTCGCGACTTGGAGCGTCCAACTTTTGGAATTGTACCCCGCAAACCTCCGAGCTCACGAGATCCCTGGATCTCTGCCACCTATCCTCCTCGGATGGACTAATCTGATCCTCTCGTAGCTTCACCACTCGTGACGTAGAGCATCCAACTTTTGGACTTCTACCCCGCGAACCTCCAAGCTCACGAGATCCCTGGATCTCTACCACCTATCCTCCTCAGATGGATGACTCTGATACTCTCGTGGCTTCACCACTCGTGACTTAGAGCATCCAACTTTTGGGCTCTTACCTTGCGAACCTCTGAGTTCGCGAGACCCTTGGATCTCTGCCATCTGTCCTCATCGGATGGATGGCTTAGATCCTCTCGTGGCTTCACCACCCGCAACTTAGAGCATCCAACTTTTGGGCTCTTACCTTGCGAACCTCCGAGTTTGCAAGACCCTTGGATATTTTCCACCTGTCCTCCTCGGATGGACGGATCTGGTCCATTTTTCCCCTATTCACGAGGCTTAACCCTCATCTATCTCCCTAAATATCTAATGATTGTTAGGATTTCTAGTTTAGATCTGACGATTCATATCAGTCCCAATGCCACGCCCTTTTCTACTGCTCTTTGGACATGGAAAAATCAACGGTCTAGATGCTCTCATGGAGCCTGGGGGTCTATGACTAAGATCTCCTCGCTATTCACAAAGATAGAGGAAAAAGGGTTAAGGCAATTAACGCCCTCGCTCATTCCTTCGATTTAACGATCGTGAATGACAATAGGTTCCCCGACAGGATCTCATCCATTGATCAATACTTATCCTTACGCTGCTACTTCGAGATTTCGAAGAGGATCATTCCTCTTCATACAGGGTTTCTAAGACTTGCACATCCAAGTCCTTTTTCCAGGTTCTTGGTAAGCCTTTCTAA
>ML804099.1:4017-16402 GCA_009831015.1 Picea engelmannii
CAACACAAAATCATATGGTCAACTAATAATCAAAGAGCACACCAAAAAGTCAAACGGCCAATATGCATGCAAACGGTCTAAAGTGGCTGAGTGGCCTCCCTCGCTAAAGAATGTATGTCTCTTCCAAGAGGGACCTGAGACTCCCTACTAAATTTTGGAGGTAACATAATCAGTTATAAGGGCCCTTGTAGGATTAACAACCAGCCGGTCAGATCCCCCCGGAGAGGTAATCCTCCATAAAGGCTGTGTTCTTTTCAATCCCTGTCTGACACATGATACAAGTAGAATAACCCCTGCAAGTAACCTATGAGATACCTAAGTCAAGCAACTAATAAACCACTATATAACCGATGCACATGCGAGCAGTCGTAAGTATGGATCACCGTATGGGCAGGGTATCAAAGCCCAAAACCTTGAAAGGACCACCTCTCACAGAGGTATGGGCACTAGCAAGATCCCCAAATATGAATAAATCCACAGAAATATCTCTGACGCTAGGTGAGTATCCAGGGGTTATCCCTTCAACTAAATTCACGTGACCTCGTGATTAACTCCGGTGTGAGCAGAGCCTTCTGATCTTATCGATTATACAATGGACTTCTCAACTCCCTGTCTCAGACACAGACGTTGATTTAATTTCCTTGGATAAGTTTACTCACAAAATCCTATTCCAAGGCACTAAATCCTAAGCTAGTTTGTACACCCTAAAAATAAAATCGTGACTAATTAATTTTAATTTAAAGCGTAAATTTTATTGTTCATGGTTACTCAAAAAGGTATGGAATTGAAACTCATGGTGTTATGACTCTGTTGGAAAATAAATATGGATATAATGAAAAGTCTATATTTAAATTTTCAATGAATGATATGCTAATAAAAAAAGTGCAGTCTTCAATTTCAAATCTTCAATTTCAAATCTTCAATTCAAAAGTAAAATGTGATCTTTCACTAAATGTGCTAAGCTATTGATAAAAATTCAAAGACAAAAATGCCAACCAATGCAAAATGCCTATTTTTTTGTATTTTCAATATTCTAAGAAGAAAATGCATGGACTGATAAGCAACTTGACAGATGAATTATACTGTGTATAAAAGTAGTAACTCAAGCAGAATACCAAGCAACCAAGCAAACAGCCCAAAAGCCAAGGAAAAATTAAAAATAGAAAACAAAGAGAAAGACTATGCCCAAAAATTCAAATCCAAACAGGCTTCCTATCATCCCAGATAATCTCAACAGACATTACAGAGACCTAAGAAGGCTCAAAAATATTTAAAGCCTACCTAGCAGTCACTCAACCAAGCAAACAAGCAAGGGGAAGTGGTATACACGACTGTTCAGGAGAACATAGCGTATATACGCTTCTTGTAGTCAGACAACAAGCGTGCATATGTGATTGTCAAGGAAAAAAGGGAGTATATTATTTAAAATAAGGCCAAGCAAGGGTAAAAGGATAAAAACTCAGACTCAAAGTGAACAGGATCTGTCAAGCAGTGATATGACAAGAAACACAAAGGAAATAGAGCAATGTAATAAGAAAAAATACTTCAACCCTTAGAAGGAAGATCTCTCCCCAGTGGAGTCACCATTTCTATTACAAGGGAAAAACTCTCTATGGCCAAGGCTAAACCAAAACAGATAGGTATGATTGCAGAAATCAACTCAATTCCAACATATGCTCTATAGACTAATGTGCAATACAAGAAAGGGGCCTACCTCGATCCAACATTTGATGATGTTCCACCATTGAGCACTTTGACCCAAATCTTTATAACTGCGAGAAGTTCTCAAAAAACGAGCAAAGCAAGTATATAGTGACGATATAAAAGGGATTAGCACATTAGATAGAACAATCCATTAATAAACATTAAAAACATGCCCATGGATAATAATCATATATTTGCAAGATATCAATAGGATGGGAAATGAGTATTTCTATTAATAATTGATCAGTAGAAGTGTCAACATTACAGACTTTCATGTCGGCATGGTTCAAAACCAAGAAACCAAGTTCCTTCCAACTGGGTCCCCACCACTTCAATCCTCCACCAAAGGCAAGCTCATGAGAAAGAGGCAAAGAGGTCCTCTCAATAATAAGGGAAGAGCTTGGGGGTTGAACACTGTGTTCAGACTTGAGGGACAAAGGGATGCAGACTCATAATGAAGTAATTTCTCCAGACTGAATTTTCTCTCAAAGTTGAATGCTTTCTCCTCCTTTTCCATAGTTCGAAATTGTTCTCTTATAGACTCCAGAACTCAACTGAAGGGCCGATTCAGAATGTTTCCAGTACATGGAAGGTGAAGGATCAGAGATCTTATGTTGTGACATGGAAACACAACCTCATTTTGTATTTTCTGGCTCAAATCTCAATATACGCTAGTTGTGATGGAGCAGCAAGCGTATACACATCTTGCATAGAATTTAGGGAGCGTATATGTGGAAAGATATATATTTTTTATCTCTGGATTCATAAAAAAGGGATGAAAAGTCTGCATAGGGAAATGGAAAAAGGTCCTTTGTGCAAGATAGCAATGGTGAGGCAAATCTTGCTATAACAATTGCTTTGTGAATTTTTGTAAAGAAAATGACTCTTTGGTGAATTGGAATGAAATAAAGGATTGCTTTATGTCTCATATATCTTGAATATCATCTTCGCGTCTTTACTTCCGTTCTTACATTTATTTCAACAACTGATATGTTTAGAAAAATACAGAAAAGGTGAATTTCCAGCAAGCTTTTTTTTTTGATAAAAGACTAGCCTAAGCACTTGTAATTAATACTTGTGAGTTAGGATATGTTAGATGATCCAAAATACAAATATCATAGTTTAAAAAAGCTAGAATAAAATGATTATTAATTTAGAATATTAAATTAATAATCTAGAATATTTGATTAATAAATGGAGACATTTAGAAATAGAGTATTGTTGTAAAATATATGACTCTAGAAAGATGTCAGATCGTAGGCTCTAAATTAGGAGTATAGTTAGAAGATTGTTAAGATAGCATTTATTATAAATGGACACTTGTTTAGTTAATAAGTGATCCATAACTAGATTTAGTTAGGACATTTAGCTTATATATAGCTCATTGCAAGAGTGTTGAGGTGTTCAGATGTAAACTCTTGCAAATTCTCATATGTAATTTATTTTCCCATTTAATAAAACTGTGTGTCTGAGAACACTTCTGCCATTATTGTGGTATCAAATCTCTAGTAATGCAGCTGAACTGAGGAGAATATTTCAGCTGATTTGAAGAGGAGATTTCATCTCTACAGGACAACACACTCCATCAGAAAATTGGTCAGTTAATTGTTAATGTTTTTTAAAAAAGGAAAATAAATTTTATGTTTCTGCATATAAGTGTCTAGAGAAATTGTGAAATTTCAGACTTTACCTGCATGTCGCGATGTGCTTTGATGAGTCTATGTTGTATTAATGGGGGAAGAATTATTATATTTATAGCCTACACTTATGAACTAGAAGTTATAATCTCTATTTAGTTTCTAGAGACTGGAATACTGAGACACATTATGTATAGTTGATTTTTAGATCCTTTTAGAAAATTGGTGGTCATGTACAAGCTTGTAGCTAATTTTCACTGTATAGGCGATGAGATTCGAACCTGCAAAAATCTCCAATGGCTGTAACTGCAGTTGCTATTGTGAACAGATTGAATGCAATATTCGTGAGCATTGAAAGGACTCATGCGGTTCCAAGGAACAGGTGCAAAGGCCAGTTTTTTATTAAAGGTTTTGAATTGTATTTTTTTTCCTTAAACACAGCCAAGGCTAGATTTGTGAAGGGGAATTGGTGCAAGGTCCAATCCAATTTCTCTATAACTCAGAGGCATATTCACAGCCATTGTTGGGACTTCCGATTTTCCTTCAATTTCTGAATCGCACAACCTCAAATCGAAATTCGAGGAATTTGCAGAGATGAAAACATCTATCCTTATTGTTTATTTACTGTATCTCTGTCAATGGAATTTTTCATTAAGAGTTAATAGAAGTGAAATGTTTTGAGAGATTGTATCATTGCAGGCTTGAATGCTGAATATCATAGTTATTCGCTTACTGACAGATTGCAAACCTTACATTGTGCTCCCATGTAGATCGCTACATACAACTCCAACACCATTACCATTGGCCTTTACTTAAATACTAATGGAACTCTATGTTCTTCTATCTAATCTTATTTGATTATTGAGTAGTTGTATCACTCAGAGAATATCAAGCATTTAAATCACCTGATATTTCGTTGGCTCTCCACCTTTCATCTTCTGAGTATGTTTGTCATCTACCGATGGAGTCTTCTATTGATGGTTTCATTGTTGAATAGTGGCAAAGGTTTGCAAGCAGTGTCCAATGAATTTATACTCATCTATACCATCTAGTTCATACGACAACATTCCATATACTTTTCATTAGCCTCCAAAGACAAGAGAAGGTATATCAAATGATTCATGCTTATTATCAGGACAAAGTAAACTGGCTACTATCTCTTCTGGTGAGATGTTGAATATATTGTAATCAATCCCTCTTTATGCAGTATTTGTTTTTTGGGGTAACAATTTTTTTTTGTAACTCAAAGTAATTTTACTTTGAGGGGGGGGGTAATTTGCAAGAGCATTGTAAGAAGTAAAACTTTCAAAGTTACTTGGAATTTGACTAGAGCCAACTTTCAAGCTCAATAATTTTTCTCCTGTTTCAATGACTATACGAGGGTCAAGGCCAAGCCCCGATAGATCATTTTTTTGTGTGATGCATCTGGTAGGTTTCTCATATTGATATATTTTGCTTGATTCTTTTGTGGTGCGAAGATTCAACACTACAATGTCGAAGTTAATTAATTTGTTCTCTGACTCTGATAAAATTGAAGGCACAAAATAATACAAGACATGGAAACGTCTCATTGAAAGCACTCTCATTTACAATGAATTTTGGCGTGATATATGTAATGAATATACTAAGCCAAATAAGCCTATAGATGCAACTACATTAGCAAAATGGGAAGTGAAAAATGACAAAGCATTAGAACTCATTAAATCTTCAGTTAATGATGAGATGTATGTTCACATTGAAAATACTACTGATGCATGGTCTTCTTTGAAATTTTTTAAGGATTTATTTGATACTCAGCCTGAATCAAAGAAATTTGATCTTCAATTAAAATTGCTCAAACAAAAATTGATTGAAGGAGGTGATGTACATGAATATATTTCCAGACTTAATAAAATTAAGGAGGAAATACTAAATGCTAGTTTTCAAGCAGTAGATGATAGTTTCATGACCACAATTTTAATTGTTGGATTGCCTTCTTCCTATACACATTTTTTGGAAACTTTAAAAGTAACTGGAAAGTTAGACAAGATTACGTTTGATGAGCTAAGTGAAATTTTATCTCAACAAAACAAAACTTTTGGAAAGAAAAAGCAAGTTGGGGAAGATGTTTTTTTCAAAGAGGTCAGCACAAGTAAATCTTCAAATGACAGTTCTAGAAGCATAGGAAAGGGACATTTTGTATAAGGTCATGGTAGAGTCCAAAGTAGACAAAATAATTTTTCAGGTAGGAGCAATTTTCAAGGCAGAGGAAACAGTCAAGGTAGAGGGTATTTTCAAGGCAAAGGAAACAATCAAGTCAGAGGGTATTTTTAAGGAAGAGGAAATAGTCAAGGAAGAGGATATTTTCAAGGTAACAGTCAAGGCAGAGGATATTTTCAAGGTAACAGTCAAGGCAGAGGACAAACTCCACATAGAGATCAAAGCAGAGGCAGAGGACATAATTCAGGCAGAGGAAGAGATTTAAGTCAAATTGTTTGTAGAATATGTAACAAAGTTGGTCATTATGCAAAAGATTGTCGAACTTCCATTAAAATTTCCAAGTTTCATCAAAACACAACATAGTTTGCAAATGATCAAGATGATGATGGTTCAGAATATGTCTTTACCTCATCTTTAGCATTACATATTTCAACCAGTTTTCAAAGTGATTATGAATATGTGTGGATTCTAGATTCAGGAACATCTCAACACATGACTTTCAAACATGACTTCTTTTGGAATTTTCAAGAATGCCATCTTAATTCTGTCTTTCTTATAGATAATACCAAACATACTCCTTATGGAAAAGGTGTAGTTAAAGTTTATTTACCTGATATTGGAGAATGAATGATTTCAAATGTATGGTATGTACCCACCATTAAACATAATTTGTTGTCTTTAGTCACGATTCGACAAGCAGGACATCAGGGGATTATGGAAGATGGCTTAGTTAAGATTAATTCAATCAAACAAAATATGAAAACAATGATGACAGGTTATGAAGATGGAAAACTGTTAAGGATGAAAGGGACAGTTATTCCAAGGCATTATGACTTTGCAGGAGCAGTAAGTACAGGTATTTCACCTATAAGATTGTGGCATGTGAGATATGGAAATCTCAATTTTGAAAGTCTATCTCAATTGCAAAAACAAGGGATGGTTAAGGGACTTCCAAATTTCAAAAAGGAACATAAAAAATGTGAAGATAGCATTTATGGAAAACAAAGTCGAGAGAGTTTCCCAACAAGTTCATGGCATGCAAATAAGCGGTTGCAACTAGTTCACAGTGATGTTTGTGGACCACTACAAATTTCTTTTGGTGGTTGTAAATATTTTTTACTCTTTATTGATGATTTTAGTAGAATTACTCGGGTTTACTTCTTGAAGAAAAAGTCAGAAGTATTTGAAAAATTTAAGATTTTTCGTCAACTTGTTGAAAATGAAGTTAAAGAAAAGATAGGCACTCTTAGGACAGATAATGGAGGGGAATTCACTTCTAATGAATTCAAAACTTATTGTACAAACAATGGGATAAGAAAACATCTTACAAATGTCTACACTCCTCAGCAAAATGGAGTCGTAGAAAGAATGAATCATGCCTTGTTAGGAATGGAAAGATCCATGTTAACCTTTAAAAAGTTAAGTCCTACATATTGGGTAGAAGCAATTCATACAACTATCTATTTAAGGAATAGATCCCCAACTACTTCTTTGGACCGAATCACACCTTATGAAGCATGGTTTGGTTTCCAACCTCGAGTTAAACATCTCAGAGTTTTTGTATCAGTATGTTATTCCTTAGTTCCGAAAGAAAAACAAACTAAGCTTGACTTAAGAAGCTTGAAATGCACAATGATTGGGTATTCTGATGAGAAGAAAGGGTACCGACTTTTGTCCAATGGAAAAGTTATTGTAAGCAGAGATGTAATTTTTGATGAAAATGAAAGTAAGAGTGCTGAAGAAATTGAAAGTCTTCTTCAAAAGTTAGAAACTAAAGGAAATCAAAGAAAAGGAAAAATGAAAAGTCAACCAAATTCACATAATTGGTATGAACTTGATTTTCCTTCATCTGAAGATGATACATCCAGTTCAACAACACCATCTGGGTCTTCAGGTAGTTCATCGAAATCTCCTAGCAGTGATAGTTCATCTGACAATGATTCTACACCTTCAGAATCTTCAACTGATCGACACACATCAGTTTACATTAATCCAATTTACAGTAATGGAAATTCAGATCCCCAAACAAGTGAACATCAACTACCAAAATGGGTAGTTCAACTTTTGAAAGATGAAAGGCCTGATGAGCAGAATAAAACAGGAATAAGGGGATCACATATCAGTGAAGGGAATTTTTCCTTGGTAGCAAATGATTTTACTAAACCTTCCACATACAAAGAAGCGGTAAAACATAAAGAATGGCAACATGCTATGGTTGAAGAGTATGAAGCAATAATTGATAACAACAATTGGAAACTTGTTGATCATCCTACAAGTGTTAAACCCATCGGATGCAAATGGGTTTACATAATTAAATACAACCAACATGGAGAAATTGAAAAGTATAAAGAACGACTTGTGGATAAAGGTTTTGCGCAACAAGAAGGCATTGATTATGAGGAAACTTTTTCTCCTACTGCTAAATGGAACACCATTCGATTAACACTTGCATTGGTCGCTCAGAAAGGTTGGAAAGTTCATCAAATGGATGTAAAAAGTGTTTTTCTCAATGGAGACTTACAGGAAGATGTATATATGCAACAACCACTAGGTTTTGAAATTGAAGGGTAGGAACATAAATTATGCAAATTAATTAAGGCTTTATATGGGTTAAAGAAAGCTCCCCGAGCTTGGTATACGAAAATGGATGAATACCTTAGGAAGGTTGGTTTTCAATGAAGGGAATATGATGATACTTTGTATATCCATCAACAGGATCCATATCTGGTTATTCTTGTTATGTATGTAGATGATTTGATCATTACAGGAAACAATGATGATCATATTGCACAGGTGAAAAAGGAGTTACATGCAGGTTTTAAGATGACAGGTTTGGGACTACTTCACTACTATATTGGAATTAAAGTATTCCAACGTCCACATCATATTTTCATTTCTCAGAGTAATTATGCAGCAAAAATTATTCAGCATTTTGTCATGCAGGATTGAAAACCATCTCTTACCCCGATGGAGCAACACTTGAAACTTTCAAAATTTGAAGGGGGGGGAAATGGTAGACAACACTATTTATAGACAATTGATTGGCATCTTGATTAATTTGACAAACACTCGACCAAATCTATCTTATGAAGTCATTATTATTTCACACTTTATGCAGCAGCCATGGGACAACCACTGGAATGCAGCCAAAAGAGTTCTTCGATATATCCAAGGAACAAAAGATTTTGGTCTTCTTTACAAAAAGACTAAAAATTTTGTGCTTGGTGGATTTTCAGATGTCGACTTTGCCGGAAGTATTGATGATCGAGCATCAACATCAGATTATTTAATGAACATGGGTTTGACAGAAGTGTCTTGGAATTGTAAGAAACAAGCTATAGTTTCCACTTCCACAAAAGAAATAGAATACATCTCAGCATGGGAAGCAACATGTGAAATTGTTTGGTTACGTAGAGTTTTGCAGGACTTGGGAATTTCTCAAACAGAAGCTACATCATTATTCATCGACAACCAGTCAGCCATTAAGATTGTCAAAAATCTAGTTTTTCATTCAAAGACAAAGCATGTGGAAACCAACTATCATCATATCAAATCACTCATTTCAAAGGATGTCATCAAGCCAATTTATTGTCCTTTAGAAGATCAGATCTCTGACATTTTCACGAAACCTCTGGGCAGAATAAAATTTACTAAGTTTAGGGATGAACTTGGTATCTGTTGTAATGTTATCTTTGGATCATAGGGGGGGATGTTAGATAATCCAAAATACAAATATCATAGTTTAAAAAATATAGAATAAAATGATTATTAATTTAGAATATTAATTAATAATCTAGAATATTTTATTAATAAATGGAGACAGTTAGAAATAGAGTATTGTTGTAAAAGATATGACTCTAGAAAGGTGTTGTATCTTAGGCTCTAAATTAGGAGTATAGTTAGAATATTGTTAAGATAGAATTTATTATAAATGGACACTTTTTAATTTAATAAGTGATCCATAACTAGATTTAGTTAGGAAATTTAGCTTATATATAGCTCATTGCAAGAGTGTTCAGGTGTAAACTCTTGCAAATTCTCATATGTAATTTCTTTTCCTATTTAATAAAAGTGTGTGTTTGAGGACACTTCTGCCATTAGGATATATATATTTTTTGGCTATAAACATAGGGTGATATTCCCGTCTACTTTACTTTAGCCAAGTAAAGTCTGAAAAGGCTTGAGTAAGATCAACTCATATCTTTTCCTCAACATTTATTTTGGTTACCATACTCGGCAGATCTTCGATATCTCTCTGGTTAAATTTTATACTCGATTTTCATCGATACGTCTTTCTTTTTCTGATTTTGATTCCTTGACTGTTTTGCTATTCATGACTATTCCTGTTGCAAAACATCCCAATATTGAGCCCGATCACCAAGACTAGACCAACATTACCTTGAACCTATTTCATACTATTTTAGACACTACTAGGATCCGTCTTGAGCTTAACCGTTCTTGGGCATCAATTGAAAGAGATATTAGTATTCAAGAACAATTGGAAGCTAGGTGTAGGAAGCCTAGAAATAAGCAATAACCTTTTGTTCCTTCATTTTTGGCCTTTCTTTAACTTCCTTAGATTCTCATGCTTCTAGAAGAAGAAGAGGCTTGTCATCTGAAATCAATCCTATTTCTGAAATAAGAAGAAGAAACATTGTGTTATCTGCCCAACAAAGTGCTCTGAGGAGAACTTTATTTGATTCATCTAGCTCATGTTTCTTTTCCCCACCTACCATCCACAATATGGCATCTAGTGGTGGCTTTGGTGGCACTGGAAGTGTTCCATCTTCCCAATCTTCATCGTCATCAGTGATTGGTAGCTTGTATAGCTACCATATCCCTATCCAATCTACTACAAACCCCACCAAAGTCATTAAAAAGTATGGGATTTTTCATTTCGAAGAAGATGCCACAACCACACCATGTCATGTGTCCTCTCCTCTTAACCTAGCACCTACTACTCACCCACTTCTGAAGTTTAAGGAGCATTTGCCTAAGTTTTTAGGAAATAAAACTATCAATACAAATGAACACCTAGTGGCATTTTCTAATGCTTTTCATAACATAGGGGCCAACGAAAACAATACTTGCATGCGTCTATTCATCAATTCCTTGGAAGGGAAGGCTACAGCTAACGTTTTTGACCTTCCTCCTAAGATTTTGTCTACCTGGGGGGAATTAATATACTGGTTCAGATCTACTTACGGGCAATCCAAAATCCATGCTGAGAAGTTAAGGGAGTAAAATAATGTCACTTACAAAGATGGTGAGACCATCAGGTCTTTCAATTTCATTTCACCAAGTTGTATAATCAAATCGTCGAACTTATCGACCCTCAAAACCAAGCCGCCTTCATGCATTAATACAATGCATTGCCTTCTTCTTACCATCATAGGCTTTAGGAAAATGCCATTGATAATCTTGGTTCCTCTCTGAACACTTGTTTAGAGTACGAAGAACATCTTGAATGAACTGGTCTACCCCAGGGAGAATCAATTAGATAGATAGACATGTCCACTCTCTTATAGCTAGTACAAGATATGAACAATCATATGATATCATTTGTGAAGAAGGGTACTATATCCTCTCCCACCCCTGGATCTTCATCCTCTTCTGCACCTCCTTTTAGAAATCCAGTTGAAAATAATTTTCATCCCAAGGCTATCCTACCTAGGAGTTGGTGTAACTTTTGTGAGGAACACCGTGAAGAAACCACATGCGAGGTAAGGAAGAGTGCCAAAGACAAGAAATTTGGTAAAAGAATAGAATCCACTATCACTGTCATAGATTTTTCCGAGCCAAAAGATGTCATGGTTATCAATACCAGAAACAAAGCCTATGCCCCAAAAGGCAAGTTTGACCCTCCTCGTAGTTCTTCTAGCCCAAGCTCATCATCAACTGCTACTGTGATTGATCCGGATTTATGTAGGAACACAATGAAATACAGAAATACACATAAATGCAGAGATGCAGCGGAAATAAGACTTCATTTCATTAATAACAAATGACTGAAATATGCTTACAAACAGAATGTAAATAAACTAGCTAAGGCGCTAGTAGCTTATCTCTGAGAAGAGATGTGGCTGCTACTCGCATCCGTGAGAAGATGATTACAATGAGGCTCTAGAGGCCTTTTTACAATAGACGAGAATGCCAAAAGTCATATACATCCAAAAACCTAACCCTAGGAGATGAAGCGCCAAAATTCATGTGGGCCCCGTTTGGGTAAGTTAGTACATCAACTTCCCGGGGTCGTAACTTTTGCATACGACCTCCATTTTAGGCGTGTGATAGCTCGTTGGAAAGGTATCATCGAGGAGATTCATTTTGGGGGATCAATTGTGCCTTTGGATATCATTGAGAACCTATATCTCAAAAAACCTTCATTTAGGCCCTCAAAATGGCCCGGAAGTTAAAACCTGCTAAAAATAGCAAATTGCCAAAATTGCTAGAAAATTGTTTTGAGCCAGTCGGAAAAGGTGGGTGGCCACCAATATCCACCTGGATCAATCCTCCCTCCTTAGGAAGAAATGGTCCCCATTGCATTGAGTTCCTCCATGAGATGAGGAAACTTCTGCTGAACTTTGTCCTCGGTGAGCCATTTGCCTTGGTGAAGGAGTTGGCCTGCTTTGACAACTCGATATAGCGGTATCCTTTGTTTTCGGGTGTGCTTGATCTGTGTATCCATGATTTGATCAGTCTTGGCTTGTTCCATGCAGTCTGGATTTAACTCTATTGGTGTGAGTTGTTCTTCCATGTCGGATGTGTCTAGTAGAGGTGGAAAGTAGGGCCGAAGGCGGTCCACATTGAACACTGGGTGCAGACCAAGGAATGGTGGAATGCTG
>ML804099.1:35445-46749 GCA_009831015.1 Picea engelmannii
TCCTTTATTAGTTTAGTTCTTTGTCTTTGTTTTATTAGTTTCTAGTTTCCCTTTAGATTTCTTAGCTCAGATCATTTCTCTTTGGTTTCCATACGAGACCTTAGAGCGGCCAACGGAGCCGTTAAACTCGTCAGGGTGGTCCATTCCAAACGGATTGGGTTATTTAGACAACCCCAGACCGGTTCCACTCTCCCAGTTGACGGATGGTCAATTTCGCCCGTCAACAATATCCTATTATTATATAAGACTAAATAATGCTAGTAGGTGGGAACCTCTTGAACTTTTGAAGATTAGGCCTATTCATTTTTATAATGATGAGATACAAGGGTTTGCATAGTTTATGAGAATATGGTTATCATTAGTTAAGCTTTGGGATGTTGTTCTTTCATGATACTACAACCTGCTATTCATTTATGGTATTTGTTCTTCTTGCACCTGCACAACAAAGTGTTAGTGAAAATTGTAGAAAGGCATTTTGAGGAAAAGAAAAATACTATATCTAATGCAAAAGAGACCTAGCTCTGCGATACTATGTGCATGAAAATGCTTGTTGATAGTGGTTAATCCCTAACTAACAAGAAAATGGCTATGAAATATTGTTAAAGTTAGATTTTTATATGCATATGGTGGAAATTTTAGTGGTGCATTTTGGCAAGGAGATAATACAATGGTTATGCATTGGTTGATGCAATCGATGGCTGATATTCTTATGTTATAAACCTTGGTGGCTCATGGAAGTAATGGCTTTTCAATTTTTATGGGTAACGATGCAAATGGTTGAATTGTGGGATTGGATTAAATTATGGTTTAAACGTGTTGATATTCTCGATGCATTGGTTGATTAATGGTGTTAATGAGGGCTCATTGGCATGTACTATGGAGTAAATGCGATATGGGTGGAGGTGACGTGCATTTACTGCATAGTCAGACTATTGTTTGATTTGGTTGTTGTGATTGCACTCCGCATTTTTGGGAGGGTGAAACTACTCGACCACCTCTCATCTTAGGTTTCGATTAACAGGTATGTCTCTTTTGGCCATTCTTGACTTCACTCTGGTTACAAAATATTTTTTGGCTCAGTTGTGTGGGTGTGTGTTTTTCCTAAGTACCGCAACTGTGTGGAATTTTGGGTTTAGAATGAAAAATGGATGGTTCTTCTTACAATTGTTTTGAGTTCATCCGTTTTGGTGGTCTTCCTAGGTGGTAGTTTTTGGTTGCCACTGCATTTGGATAAAGGGTTATTAAATCATGGCTAGATGATTGTCTTTGTGATTCTTGGGTTTAATTAGAGCCCTATTTTCCTATTCGGTCTTATCAAGGAACTGCATCCCAATCACAAGTGTCATAGCCCTCCCTGTGCATACGCCTACAACTTCAAAATTTCACTATAGTTGGCGCCTTTCCTCCTGTGATGGCTACTATGCAAACCCTTAACCCTCCAAACTGGAGCTGCATAGGGAGCATGTCGAGCCTATTAAGTTGTTCTTGATTGTTGTGGTCTATGAATTCGAACGCGGGCTCACCCATTGGTCATATGGAGGTCGTGTGGTTTTGGTTTTTTGTCATTGCCTTTGTGATAAAGTATCAACGTTAAATTGCCAGTTTGTGTTCCTAAATCTCACAAGTCACTCACCTGTTATGAAGAAAACTTAGTTTTTTTTAAATGGAAAGGCCTCTGCCATGTCGATTAGATGCATGGTTATGTACAAATACCACGACTTGTTTGATTGATATTTTTTTTACCACAATGGAAAATTGTTGGTTGATGTACAGTCACTAGTTGGCACTTATGGTGATTTGGTTGATGGTTGACATGGGTCATGAATGCTTAGGGTTTCTCACATGGGTCGCATTCTGTGTGTGTTGTTTTTCAAATGAAACATGAGGCATGATAACTATGTTCTCTCCGGGGTTGAATGATAATCGAACTAGGTATCTATCGAAGACATATCCACAACATCCTTCATTGGTTGAATATCTCAAGTATTCACAGCTTGGTTAAATTGCGATGCAACTTAAATGAACTAACCACTTAGTAATATACACAGTCTTTGCATGATAAGTTGAGTTATTGACATGATTGGTGTTTTTTGTGATAAGTCGAACTATTGTATCGTGGTGTTTTGTTGGTTGCGCTCTATTTGTAGTATGGATAGTTGGTTTTTATACTCAGTGATACCCTCATATTTTTTTTTATAAGCATGTTGTTTATTGAAATCGACCACTCTCGATGATAGTCGTGTTGGGTATTTGGCTCTGCTTTTAAGGCACATTGAGATGTCATGTTTTACAGTGGCATGGTTACATTGCCTTGGACATTTTTCCCCTACATAGCGTCTGTCAAAGTGTTGGCTATTGGTTGTATAGTAAATTGTCATTTCATACATGGCATGCAAGGTTTGGTTGTTTTGGTCTTGATTATTTTACTGTGTATATGTATGGGAACGAATATCATTACAGATCTTGATTGGATCTATTATAGAAAAAGCAACTTCATTGCTATCTTTGGAAACACTACTTTGAAATATAGATGTCGATTTGGGAAACATATGACAATGATGGATGTTAATAATTACAGATTAGGAATGAGTGTTGTTGTTGAATGTTATAAAGTGTAGAATGTGTGAATAAAGGAAACAAAACCTCTTACAAATTGTGTGAATTAATTTCATTTTGTAATGACTGTGGGATGTTAATGGACAGTGAAATTAGGAAAATACACAGGGATTTTACTCAATCATCTAATTGTTGGTTGATGCATATTTTTCTTACTGCAAAATATGTTATGGATTGCTTGATTAATCTCATGGAAAATAAATGTTTTTCTCCCCCCTCATTATCTCATTTTTCTCTAATTACAACCACCTCACATATCCCATATTCATTTTATTCACCCCCTATTCTTATGTTAATTACAACTAAGAGAATTTTTGTGTTAAGTGGATGAAGTGGTAGTGTCTTGAGGAATTGCGGTAAGGTTTTATTTGGTTGATTTACAGTTGATTGTCGTTATCATTGAGTAGTGACCATTTCTTCTCCCCTTTAATTATATCATATTTTCACCCAATGGAAGCCCCTCATGTTTCCCAGAAAACTGTTTCACCCCCCTGCTTGTTCATAAACGTTAGAACAATTTGTATGGATTGGATTGCATGATCCTGATACATTCTGAGCCAAATCTATTTCATATTTTTAAGGAGTTGTCATGCATGGTTATTTATAAATACTATTTTATAATTGTTAACATATGCAGGATGAGATTTTTCAGTCGGGGAAGCCATGGATGAAGAAACAGAGGTAGAGGTAACTAGAACCGAGGCCCAAGAAGGCCCATGTTTCCTATAGATTTTGACGTTGATTCAGAAGATCTTGGCCAAATTTTTCATGTAGGATTCTTTGGTTGGATTAGGCAGGGAATAGTCTGACCTAGGCATAAAAGGCCTCCTTTCCAAGCCCCACAAGCCCCCGACATCCCTATTCCTCCTCATGTCTCTTTACAGCCTGAAGTCCCTAAAAATGATGGGTGGCATGAGATTGTTCACCCGACATTCTCCCAACACTGTGGCCGACCTTGCCTGCTCCTCCACCTTTGAACCCTATTGTCTAATATGCCCCTAACCACTTTCCAGTGTAATCCTCCCATGCCAACAAGTGATTGAAGACTGAAGCCCACCATGCATTTGATAATTGAAAAGTTATTATTTCCCCTTCCTCACCCTCCGATGACTCTGAAAAATCTGTTTCTTCACGAATGTATTTGAGGGATGATTATTCCCATGTGATTAGTGCGATAAAGCCCAAAGGCTCTGCCCAACCCAAGGAAAATTCAGGAAAGTCAAGAGGTGACAGCAACAAGCAAGGAAGGGTTGCATCACAGACTGGAAAATATGGCTTTTGAATTTTATGTTGTTTATTATTTTATGACAATGGACTTCAGGGATTTTGGACAACATGTTTTATTTTGGATATATGAGTATTATTTTTGAAATAATTTCAATTTTCATGAGCTAAAATTGTCAAAAGTAAATATGTTTATGGGAGGCACAGGGATGGTGTTTTCTTAACTAATGGATTATGTTATGATTGTTATGATTGTTATGGTTGTTATGAACTAAAGGGAGTCACAAGGGGTCCCACCTACTAGTTATTATTTATTGATGACCCTTATTATAATTATTACTACCCCNGTCTTTTAATTAACTTAACTAATAATTTGGTTTAACTACTCCAACCAATTCTAACTTGTTAAAGGCAAGATGAAGGGGAGGAGCAAGAGGAGGAGAGAAGAAAAAGCATGCTAAGGTTTTCTCCTTGAGTTTATGTTGAGATATTTCAGTTTGCATTCATTCACATATTCATCATAGCCTAATTCTCTTTTGTGATAGCAGGGTCTTATTGTAGAAAACAATATTCAGGGATGAATCAAACCATTCAGACACTTGTTCTTCAGAGGTGTTGATCTATCTTTGATAGTCTATGTAGACTTGTTTGTTTGTGAATTAATTTTCACGACTGATAAAGGCTATTGTGTAGATTTGAGTGGGCAACAATCTGTGGCAAGATGATACAACTCTTAGAGTTCAGTTTTGGTTTTCTATCAGAGGTCCTTTTGTATGTTCCATCGAGGATTTCTAAGTTTGACTTTGGTCCAAGATTCTGTGTGAATTTTTGTAAAGACAATGAATCTTTGGTGAATTGGAATGAAATAAAGGATTGTTTTATGTCTCATATATCTTGAATATCATCTTGGTGTCTTTACTTTTGTTCTTACATTTATTTCAGCAATTGATATGTTTAGAAAAATACATAAAAAGTGAATTTCCAGCAAGCTTTTGTTTTTGATAAAAGACTAGCCTAAGAACTTGTAATTAATACTTGTGAGTTAGGATATGTATTTATGTTGCCTATAAACATAGGGTGATATTCCCATATACTTTAATTTATCCAAGTAAAGTCTAAAAATGCTTGAGTAAGATTAACTCATATATTTTCCTCAAAACACACATATAGTTTTAGTGGTTGGTACCAAGTTCTAATCAGAATACATGTTCTATATACATGTTTTCCCTAAAATGTATTCTTCAATCCTGGTACATTTGTGGAACAATGACCATCCAACCTAACCCATCAGATGACCATATATGCTTGCCTCCAAAACTCAATGATAACACTTGAATGTATACCACCATAACCAATCTCCTGCAACCATTTAGCTCATCATGAATCGACGTTGGATTCATGTTCCTTCATGATACCAGTTAACATTGTATCATTGTCAATTCATATTGTGTTCAATAGTTTGTTTTTCCTTAATTGAATATGAAATTCTCCTTGGCTCCGACCTATAACACGGGTTCATGACCTATCTCTCTCAGAACACACATACTCACAGGTTCATGAATTTAATATAGATCTCACACACAAAAATAGAATCCAAAATACAATCAAATACATAATTTTCATTAATTGAGATTGAATTACACATATGACCTCTATGGGCCAGGCCTGATATTACATTGCATCACCCCCTTAGAAACTATCTCTCCTGCATGATTACATTTTAAATAATGTTTACAACAACGATAATATCATGAAAATATTGAATTTGTCCTCAACGAAATCACTAATATCTCGTAGGAATATCACAAACAAACCCTACCATTTGAAAAATTTGAGGAAATCACGTTCTTTTATCCATTATTTCCTTCTAGAAGGTTCTAAAATATCAACTTTGATTAGGGGGGTTTTCGCTCCTACATCAAACTCCTAGGGTTAAACATTTTCTTGATCTCTTGATCATGTGTTTTCATTACTTCTTTCCATCTTCACTTGTTGGTTTTCCTTTTCCTCATGCATCGTTTACCATATGTTGAGCTTCTCCTTATGCTCAATAATGAGATTGAACTAAACCTCTATAGCAAGTCTCTGCACCTGCTTCCCAATACCTCACCAAAATTCCTCGTGATCTTTAGCATTTTTGTATTATTGTCTCTCTCTCCTAGAACCCTCTGAGAAATCCTTTTATCTAGGCTTCTCCACCTACCCACTTTCACATAGAAACATATTCCCCTACTTTGATAACACTTGGACTGATTATGGAATCCCTATATTTGTTTTTTCGGAGATCTTGATCCTTGGACTTGTGGGTTATGGACCAACAAAATGTACTAGTCATGTCCATAATAACAATTAAACTCCTCAATATCCCTCATTGAATGCAACCTCAATCTACAAAGGATTCCCATCTGTAGATATATCTCGTGAAGTTCATAGGAACTTCACCACAATCATTCCTCGATCTCGTCTTTCCCCAACCATTGTTAGGCTCGAACCATTTTCCATTACCAGTCCTAAATGCTCACTCCACTCATAGGCCCCTTTAATGATTTAGGCTCTCCACATGTATAGGACCAATGACTAGTACTAATTTCTAACCAAAATACTAGTTCTTTCTACACATTGCCCCTAAAGTGCCTTCTATAATCCTACTCTGGTTGTGGGATAATGATCATCCAACTCTAACCCATCAGACGACCATATATGCTTGGCTCCACAACTCAACGATATCACTTGAATACTGATCAATGTTGTCTACAATATCCTACAATCATCAACGTTCAGGTCATGTTCCTTCATGATATCAATTAACATCGAATTGTCATCGATCCATCCTATGATCAACGGTCAAATTTTCCTTTGTCAAATACAAACTTCTCCTTGGCTCCGGCCTACAACATGGGTTCACGACCTCTCTCTCTGTGAACCCTCATACTCATGATTGCATGAATTTAATATAGATTGCACACATAATAATATAAATCCAAAATAAAATCAAATACACAATTTTCATTAATCAAGATCGAATTACATCGTATTGCCTCTATGGGCCAGGCCCGATCTTACATTGCATCAGACCCTTACACACTATCTCTCATGTAGTCTTACATTTTAAATAATGATTACAACAACGATCAGATCATGAAAATATCTAGTCTATCCTCAACCAAATCACTAATGTATCACAGGGATATCACAAACATACCCTACCATTCACAACATTGAAGGAAATAACGTCCTTTTGTCCATGATTTCCTTCTGGAAGGTTCTAAAATATCAACTTTGATTTGGGGTTTTTGCTCCTGCATCATAATCCTTGGTATCTAGTTGTTGCATAATTTTCTTTCCATTGATTCCATGTATCGATGTTGAAGCTTCTCCAATTTGTAGTAGATGTTGGTCTATGATAATATCTTGTTGAATAATGGTTTTGGGATGCCATCTTTCATGAATATTGATGATTATTCCATCTTCTTCCTTGATAATGTCAATGTTTATCTTCTTGTCTTCCTTGAAATATTTCCTAATAATAAGGGTGTCGATATGGTTTGACATTTGACGGGTTTCTTTCATTTTGCACACTCATTTCATCTATCTTATTTTCATAGACAATGGAATCCTCAATCCTCTTTTCTTGGTATTTGATTATTCTATCCTTGGATATAATACCATCATATTTGGCATGTACATTCTCTAGATGGAGTTAAAATTATTCAAGTATCTTCTATTGACCTTCTTGAATCTTGTCATCTTTCTCCTTTTGAAGTTGCAATGTTACCCCATCTATCAAATTATGATGTCCTTCTTCAATTATGGCTTACATTTTTTATTTTACCTCATTAGTAATTTAAGGATTCCTCAACCTTCTTGCAAATTTCCTCTTCCAGTCTTTTGGTAGATTCTTCATCCAAGATCCTTTTTTCTTCTTGATTTTGATAATTCTTCTTCTCTTCTTTCAATATTTTAACCTCATCCAATAGTTTTTTATTATGGTTTCATAATCTACATATCTATTCATCTTTCTTTTTCAAATCTTCCCTTGAATCATCATTTTCCCACTTTGCTTTGCTACTCTTTTCTTACTTTAATTTCTTAACCTCCTTAATGAGTAATTCATTAAGGGATTGCATCTTGGTGAACTCATCATTTTTCTTTCTAACATATTTTCTTAGATATGCATTATCCTTTTGAAATTTGGAGACATTTTCTTTTGATTCCTTTAACTCCTCTTGAATTTTATACGTCTCCTTCATTTTTGTATCCTCAATCCATTTATTTGAAAAGAGTTATTTGAAATTTTCCCATGTGGGAGAGATTTTAGTACCTTCATCAAGGCTATCCCACCACTTAAAATATTCACCCTTGAAGTAAAATCCTACCTTCAAAATTAAATCACTTTCATTTATCATGCTCAACCATTCTTCGGGATCAATTTCATCTTTATCTTCATCTCCTCTAAACCTTGGTATTGCCATTGATTCTTAATTGAGGTATAACCCAAAATTCAAATTACAACCTCAATATATGAAGGATAATGATCTTAAATAGTTATAATCCTTGTTCCAATATAATATTCCATGTTTTTTCTTTCCAATGGATTTTGAATCATCTCAATCGGGCATCCCAATCAAAAGTTAAGATAGTTTTAAGTGAACATACATTGAACCCCTGATTTGGAGTTTGTCGTTCTAATGTATATCTGAAATTTTGGCTCGTACGAGTATGAAATTTCGACCAGTAGTACTCTAAAATGTATTCTCTTCAATGCTATAGTTATGACCTAAATTGGATTTGCCTAGTGAAATATAAGGTAACTTTACTAAACCTTGCTAATTTTTGGCCATTCAACAATAGTAACTTGTATAGAATGCCACACGTCCAATATTGAAAACCTGATTCTGAAATTCACACCCACAACACTACAAACAATTCTATTTCCAATGAAACATTTCTCACATAATTTGGATCCTATATGAAGGAAATATGACTATTTTACCCATAACACTTGCTTGAGACTAGTTATAAGACTAGTGAAAAACCCTATCTTCCACATGATGTATCTCTGAAAGTAAAAGGACCTCGAAGCTAAAATTTGTATACAAGGTACCCCAATATGTAGTCTAAACAATATCCAAGTTTTTTTGTCTGAATCATCCTAGAAAAAACGTTATATTGAAAATTCTAATATGACTTTCTTGGAGAAGAAAAACCCTAGGATCAATGAGATTTGATACCAAATGCTATGATCCAAATGATTAAATTATCATAATAGAATAGAAGTAAAAACCATGTACAGAATGTGAGTGTGGATCACAACTCCAAGATAGATAAGTTACACAATAACTCCTTAAATAGTAGGAGCACCTCCTCCACATAACCAAATACATCACAATTCACATGTCTCCAATAATGAATACATGATCTCTATAAATACCTATTCGCACCTACACATGAGGGCCTTTTACTATTAGACCGAACCTATTACATATATATTTACACATTACATGTACATTTATCCTCATATATTCCCCCCTAGGGGTCATATCATATAAATTTAACCCTATATATTCCCCCTTTGGGTCATAAAAATTTAGTTGCATATTTCTATCGTGTGTGCTACATCTGAGATTTATATAATATCTCTTTCTTATCCCTTGGTGATTATGCATCTTGAGTGAACCCATTGTATTCCTATATAAAGGTTAGAAATCTAAAATCATAAAGTAAGCCACTTTTCCTTGAGGCTATGCATATTCTTCTCTATTTATAAATTTCTCTTGTCTTGAGTATTATTGAGATATTAGGCTATGCACTTCACCTCCTAGTTAGCATTTTCCTATTTTTGAGGTTAAAAATACATCACCTGGTATCAAAGAATCATTATAGTCTTTCTCTTATCATATTTAGAGTTTCTTCTATCTCTATTCCCAACCTAGAAATCATATATATCTCCTAGATATTGAAAACATCATAGATCTAGTTATGTTTGGCATACTCACCCCACCTAGACTACATCCTTTGTTTTGAGGTTCTTTTAGGCCACCCTCCCAACCAACAAACAATATTATTAGAAGTATATAAATCATGACCTATGTCATCACCTATGAAAACAACTCTCAAAATATATCCTTATTTATAGAAAATCCAATGGCCCCCTATGCTAATATAACATAAAAAATCATTAGCACCATCATTAGCACCCTCCAAGCAACAAATCAAACCTACCTGTATCAAATAGAGAAGAATATTTTTGTTCCAAAGTATAATGGATGAATGAGGGGGGTTACATTATATTCGTGGATCTAATGTTTTGCAACATACTTTCAAGTATGCTCATTATTGATTGAATTTAGATGCCTATTGTTAACTTGTAATCATGTACAAGGATTAGCACACGGATCATGGTGGCTATATCAAGAAACAAATTATACCCAAAACCCCATACCCATAGGGAACACTCTTTGTTAAGACCTTAAACAATGATTTTACCCTCCAAGTTACACCATTATCTTAAGTGTTGTTGGTTTCAACTCCACCAAAGGAAAAAATAATCCATCCAATAATATATCACACTCTTCAAGAAGATCTGGAGTTATATCTAGATCTAGGACTCATAACACGTACTCCTTTTATAATTCAATTTTGGGTTTTATTTGTCTTTAGAGATGAGGTCATGTTATTTGATAGTTCCACTCTAGATCAAGCTTTCATCCATGATTTATGCATTACCCATAAGTTCACCCAACTATCCCATCTATCTCCCATGTTGAATACATACTCTAACCCTAATCCTAACCCTACTTCTTTCGTGAACCTCCATCTCCCTCATCCTTAGTTCCCTTTCCTACATGCATATTGCATCACAATTCCATGTTATCCATCAACGAATCGCCAACCCACCTCATGAGTTTATTTTACATTCCCTTAGGTCTCTCTATCTCACCACCAAAACACTTTCTCCTTTCACATATCATCTTTTCACACATAATTGTCAAATAAAGGATTAAATATCCATTCTTCTTATGGAAAATGGTAGCTAATATAATATTTCATATGCCTTTTTTCAATACCTCTGTTGATACTGAGAGGGGGATGAATCAGTATCAAGTACAATTTAAAACCTTTTTCAACTTATACTTAAACCATTCAACTATATCCAATGAGAAATGAACAATAGTATAAGAGTTACACCAATACACCACAATACACCATGCACAATATATGAGAAATAATCAAGAGTTATTGTTCAAGGGAAGTAATGACTTTCAAAGGTAGCTACAGCTTCCAAATGTAAAGGGAGGGATCAACCTCCAAGAGGAAGATGCAATCCTCCAATATCAAGAGAGAGTTTAAATATCCATCCTTTCCCCTTCCTTCCACCCAAGAATATATGAGAGATAATAAAACTTTACATTAAATCATCACCATCAACCAATCATCACATAGAACCTGATAATGCTTCTTGAG
>ML804099.1:55986-93245 GCA_009831015.1 Picea engelmannii
TGTGACCTACTAAGGGGCCTAGAATTTTAGCAACATATTTGGCAAGCTCATAGGTGGGTGATCCTATCGTATTGACTATCGGTCTGAGAGGGACTCCTTCCTTATGGATTTTAGGTAGGCCATAAATACTCGGGGTGATCTCATTGGTGGGAAGCAATCTCTTTTTCGTCTTCTCGTCTATGTTGGAGTTACTGACGACTTTCTTTACTTCTTTTATTATCTTTTTAATGGGGTTTTTTGGAATCTTAATGTAACTACCACACGATAGGTGTTCATTCATTTTGGTGATGTAGTCTTCTTTATTCATCATGACCATGGCGCCACGCTTATCAGCTTTGAGAATAATTAAGTTTGTGTTATTTCGGAGGTTATTAATTGTTGTTCGTTCTTCTTTGCTAATGTTTCTTTTGGGAGGTTTGGAATTGCGGACGATAACGACACAGTCTTGTCTAATTTGGTCCTTATCTTCATCAGCTAGGGTTTTAATACTATCTTCAATGCAACAAATAAGGTTATCAATCGGAATGGAGGAGGGAGAGATGGCGAAATTCAAACCTTTACTCAGAACGCTCAACTCGGAGTGGTTCAGCTCGTGTGAGGAGATGTTCATGACCTTCTTCGCGTCATTGCCATTGTTTGTGTTTTCCTTTTGGCTGAGCAGTTGTTTAAGTTTCGATTCTTGCCTGGAGCGAGCCGTTCTGTTTGTGTTTTCAGCTTTTAGGGCTGCCAGCGCATCTACTATTCTCCACACTTCCGGATCTAAGATGTGAGCTAGTTTTAAATGGAGTTTCAGTGCGGTTTTGGATAGCAGGTCGAGCGTGTATCTAACCTTCCTAATTTCTCCTCTCACTATGGATTTTTCTAGGGCGTGGAATGCCGATCTGTTCCATTTGTTTCTTAACCTATGCTGAATGCGCGCGAATTTTGGTAGAACGCAGTTATCTCTGCATTGTTTCAGGAAGTCTAAGTTTGCTGCCCTTCTCTTTATTTTAACTCGGAGCTTTTCAAGTTCACAAAATTCATCCAGAATCTCCCTTCCGTACAGGGACGCAATTTGATCATTTAGGTTTATGTGGTGAGAGAATTGTTCAGAAATTGTCGGAAGAACCACAGTGCTTTTGATAGCTTGTCGACGTTTCAGATCCACAACAGGATCCATCTTCAGGACAAAAAAGCCTAAGGAAAAATAAGAGAGCAACCCTTAATAAATAGTGATGAGGAGGGTGGAAAACTAAGGTCGGCTAAGTGAAACCCTAGGTTTGAGGAGAATTTTTCAAAAAGTTAGGTATTTGACCAAACGGTGTTTAATATTATTAATATTAATTATATGTTAATTTAGAGTTAATTTAATGAGGTAGCATTAATATTATTATTGTTATATTAGTGGTCGGCTAAGTGAAACCCTGGGTTTGAGGAGAATTTTCCAAAGTAGGTGCTTAATTGTGATATAAATATAGGTTAAATTTAGGGTTAATATAATGAGGTAGTATTAATATTATTATAGTTATATTAGTGGTTTAATTTGATAACCATATGGTGTTAATATTAGTAATATTAATTTTATGTTAATTATAGGTTAGTTTAATGAGGTAGCATTAAATTTGTTATATTAGTGGTAGAAGATTATAAGTTGGAAACAATTAGGTTGGTTCTGAAATGGTTTAATTTTAATTATCCAGTAGATGTTAGTAATTAGTATTTTGTTGGTTAAGGTTAAGTTAGGTTTAATATGTAAAATGGTAATAATAATATTGTTATTAATGTATGTCAAAGAGATTTTTATAGGTATGTTGGTATAAGTTGGTTTTTAATAAGGTTGGTTTTTAAAGATCAGGTTAAGTTAAGGTTCGGGAAAGGTGAGGGTGTAAGTACTGAGTGTAAGGTTAATAATGTTTTCTTTCCCGAATGAGAGGGATCCAAATTTCACTAATCTCTAGGCCATTGTCCCTATTTAGGTTATCGGGATTTTTGATGATTTCGATTGCTTCTCTAATTCGTCTTTTAAGGAGATGGTCTTCTTTAGCTAATATTTTGGTGTCCTCTAGGCATATGTGATGCTTAGTTGTGAGAGAGTGTTTGGCTAGTGCTGAGGTGCGAGTTTGTTCATTCTTGATGTCAGCACTATGCTCTTTAATCCTGGTGTTGAAAGAGCGGCCTGTTTCTCCAATGTAGCATTTGCCACAAGAACAATCTATTCTGTAAACTCCTTTGAAATTATGTTGGTCAAGCTTGTCCTTAACATATCTCATTTTCTGTTTGATGGTATTAAGTTGTATGAATGAGGTCTTAATCTCCTTCTTGTTTAGGATTTTTTTGATTTTATCAGTGACTCCTTGGATGTAAGGGAGGAAGGCGGTGAGGCTCGGGGTTTGGTTGTTTCTCTGTTGAGGTTTGTTATTTTCTTTTTCTTTTTCTAGGGCTTTCCTTATTGCGTTCTCAATCTCTTTTTCTTTGTAACCTATGTCTTTGAATACTTTGTGAAGGTGATTTTTCTCTTGTTCTAGGTGTTCTTTATCTGAAATCCTTATGGCTCTAGTGGATAAGGTGTTAAGAATTCCTAATTTTTGGTTGGGGTGATGAGGAACTGGCATGAAGGTGGTTTTCGTTGTGGGTCTTTTTTTCTGTAAACTGAATGTCCTAATTTACCATCTTCTTTTCTGTTTATTAGTATGTCAAGGAAGGGAATGGTGTCATTTTCTTCACATTCCATTGTGAATTTAATGTCTTTGTATAAATTGTTGATGTGATGGAAGAACTTATTCAACTCTTCTTCCCCATGTGGCCAAAGTACATTAGTATCATCAACATAACATTTCCATCTTAATGGTTTCAGGGGATATGAATCTATGGCTTTCTTTTCAAAGTTTTCCATGTAAAGGTTGGCAACGATGGGGGAAAGCGGAGAGCCCACGGCCACACCACTAGTTTGTTCATAGAATTCACCTTGATAGCTAAAGAAAGTGGAGCGAATACAAACCTCAACTAGTTTCGTTGTTACTGGATCAACTACCTCTTTGACAAGTAGGATGGCCTCATTAAGAGGGATGTTAGTGAATAGAGAGACAACATCAAACCTTATGAGGGTGTCATTCGGTTTCAAATTCTCATTTTTAATAGTGTTAATGAAGTCGTTTGAGTCTTTTATGAAGGAGTCGGTGTGACCTACTAAGGGGCCTAGAATTTTAGCAACATATTTGGCAAGCTCATAGGTGGGTGATCCTATCATATTGACTATCGGTCTGAGAGGGATTCCTTCTTTATGGATTTTCGGTAGGCCATAAATTCTCGGGGTGTTCATAAAATTCACCTTGATAGCTAAAGAATGTGGAGCGAAGACAAACCTCCGCTAGTTTCGTTGTTACTGGATCAACTACCTCTTGGACAAGTAGGATGGCCTCATTAAGAGGGATCTTAGTGAAAAGAGAGACAAYGTCAAAGCTWATGAGGGTRTCATTCGGTTTCAAATTCTCATTTTTAATAGTGTTRATGAAGTCGTTTGAGTCTTTTATGAAGGAKTCGRTGTGACCTACTAAGGGGCCTAGAATTTTAGCAACATATTTGGCAAGCTCATAGGTGGGTGATCCTATCGTATTGACTATCGGTCTGAGAGGGACTCCTTCCTTATGGATTTTAGGTAGGCCATAAATACTCGGGGTGATCTCATTGGTGGGAAGCAATCTCTTTTTCGTCTTCTCGTCTATGTTGGAGTTACTGACGACTTTCTTTACTTCTTTTATTATCTTTTTAATGGGGTTTTTTGGAATCTTAATGTAACTACCACACGATAGGTGTTCATTCATTTTGGTGATGTAGTCTTCTTTATTCATCATGACCATGGCGCCACGCTTATCAGCTTTGAGAATAATTAAGTTTGTGTTATTTCGGAGGTTATTAATTGTTGTTCGTTCTTCTTTGCTAATGTTTCTTTTGGGAGGTTTGGAATTGCGGACGATAACGACACAGTCTTGTCTAATTTGGTCCTTATCTTCATCAGCTAGGGTTTTAATACTATCTTCAATGCAACAAATAAGGTTATCAATCGGAATGGAGGAGGGAGAGATGGCGAAATTCAAACCTTTACTCAGAACGCTCAACTCGGAGTGGTTCAGCTCGTGTGAGGAGATGTTCATGACCTTCTTTGCGTCATTTCCATTGTTTGTGTTTTCCTTTTGGCTGAGCAGTTGTTTAAGTTTCGATTCTTGCCTGGAGCGAGCCGTTCTGTTCGCGTTTTTAGCTTTTAGGGCTGCCAGCACGTCTACTGTTCTCCACACTTCCGGATCTAAGACGTGAGCCAGTTTTAAATGGAGTTTCAGCGCGGTTTTGGATAGCAGGTCGAGCGTGTATCTAACCTTCCTAATTTCGCCTCTCACTATGGATTTTTCTAGGGTGTGGAATGTTGATCTGTTCCATTTGTTTCTTAACCTATGCTGAATGCACGCGAATTTTGGTAGAACACAGTTATCTCTGCATTGTTTCAGGAAGTCTAAATTTGTTTCCCTTCTCTTTATTTTAACTTAGAGCTTTTCAAGTTCACGAACTTCATCCAGAATATCCCTTCCATACAGGGATGTAATCTGATCATTTAGGTTTATGTGGTGAGAGAATTGTTCATAAATTGTCGGAAGAACCACAATGCTTTTGATAGCTTGTCAACGTTTCGGATCCACAACAGGATCCATCTTCAGGACAAAAAATCCTAAGGAAAAATAAGAGAGGAACCCTTAATAAATAGGGATGAGGAGGGTGGAAAACTAAGGTCGGCTAAGTGAAACCCTAGGTTTGAGGAGATTTTTTCAAAAAAATAGGTATTTGACCAAATGGTGTTTAATATTATTAATATTAATTATATGTTAATTTAGAGTTAATTTAATGAGGTAGAATTAATATTATTATTGTTATATTAGTGGTCGGCTAAGTGAAACCCTAGGTTTGAGGAGAATTTTCCGAAGTAGGTTCTTAATAGTGATATAAGTATAGGTTAAATTTAGGGTTGACCATAGGTGTTAATATTATTAATATTAATTATATGTTAATTATAGGTTAAATTTAGGGTTAAAAGAGGTAGCATTAATATTATTATTGTTATATTATTGGTCGGCTAAGTGAAACCCTAGGTTTGAGGGAGTTTTTTTACAAAAAAGGTATTTAATGAATTAAGTGGTTTAATTTGATAACCCGATGGTGTTAATATTATTAATATTAAATTTTTATGCTAATTATAGGTTAAATTTAGGGTTAATATAATGAGGTAGTATTAATATTATTATAGTTATATTAGTGGTTTAATTTGATAACCATATGGTGTTAATATTATTAATATTAATTTTATGTTAATTATAGGTTAGTTTAATGAGGTAGCATTAAATTTGTTATATTAGTGGTAGAAGATTATAAGTTGGAAACAATTAGGTTGGCCCTGAAATGGTTTAATTTTAATTATCCAGTAGATGTTAGTAATTAGTATTATGTTGGTTAAGGTTAAGTTAGGTTTAATATGTAAAAAGGTAATAATAATATTGTTATTAAGGTATGTCAAAGAGATTTTTATAGGTATGTTGGTATAAATTGGTTTTTAATAAGGTCGGTTTTTAAAGATCAGTTTAAGTTAAGGTTCGGGAAAGGTGAGGGTGTAAGTACTGAGGGTAAGGTTAATAATGTTTTCTTTCCCGAATGAGTGGGATCCAACTTTCACTAATCTCTAGGCCATTGTCCCTATTTAGGTTATCGGGATTTTTGACGATTTTGATTGCTTCTCTAATTCGTCTTTTAAGGAGATGGTCTTCTTTAGCTAAGATTTTGGTGTCCTCTAGGCATATGTGATGCTTAGTTGTGAGAGAGTGTTTGGCTAGTGCTGAGGTGTGAGTTCGTTCATTCTTGATGCCAGCACTATGCTCTTTAATCCTGGTGTTGAAAGAGCGGCCTGTTTCTCCAATGTAGCATTTGCCACAAGAACAATCTATTCTGTAAAATCCTTTGAAATTATGTTGGTCAAGCTTGTCCTTAACAGATCTCATTTTCTGTTTGATGGTATTAAGTGGTCTGAATGAGGTCTTAATCTCCTTCTTGTTTAGGATTTTTGCGATTTTATCAGTGATTCCTTGGATGTAAGGGAGGAAGGCGGTGAGGCTCGGGGTTTGGTTGTTTCTCTGTTGAGGTTTGTTATTTTCTTTTTCTTTTTCTAGGGCTTTCCTTATTGCGTTCTCAATCTCTTTTTCTTTGTAACCTATGTCTTTGAAGACTTTGTGAAGGTGATTTTTCTCTTGTTCTAGGTGTTCTTTATCTGAAATCCTTATGGCTCTAGTGGATAAGGTGTTAAGAATTCTGCACTGTGGTTCTTCCAACAATTTCTGAACAATTCTCTCACCACATAAACCTAAATGATTAGGTAATGGTTATTAAGGTGATATGTTGATGTAGTTACAAATAAAAAAATTTAGGAAGTGAATTAGTGGAAAAAAAGAAAAAAATAAGTATTTTTAGAATATATTTGTTGACAAATTAAAAAAAAATAAAAAAAAATATAATGAATTATTAAAGAAAAATCAAGGAATTTCTCATTTAAAATATCATAGTAAAAATTTATTTGCAAAAAATGAAGAATTCAAAGGATAATTTACAATGCATTCAAAAGTTAAAACAAGATAATTGAGATATCAAGGAGAAACTCAAAAAAAGTTTATCAGAAAAATCCCATGGAAGGAACCTTAATCAAAAGTAGCTTAAACAAGTCAAAAGGTTAAAAGATGAGAAACAAGAGAATCAAAACCTTAAAAATAAAGTTGACACGTCATAAAATAATGAATAACTTTCACACTTGAGGGATCATAATCAAATATTACTTATACAAATTAAGAAGCTAAATAATGATAAGAATTCACTATATAACATGTTACAGAAACTTACCAAGAAAGAAACATCGATTAATATTAAGTCAGTGACTGAACCTATGGAACTAGAAAAGACTTCAGATGTAGTAATCCAAGTCATGGAGAAAGGAACTGATATGGATCCATTAAACATAACAACTCAAAAATATGCAAATCTGGTTAAATTAAGGATATATTTACACATTGAAGTACAAATTATGGAAATTCCAAGTGTACATACTAATAGAAAGTCGAAAATCAACAAAGAAACATAGTTGTATGATGAAGGCATAATACTAAAATTGAATCAAGAAAACACTACAAGAATGATAAGGAAAGATAATGTTATGAAGACATATTATTGACATCATAATAATAAGATTTGATACCTTAACAAATCACTATATCAACATCAATATGAACAGAAATATTGATGCCAGTACTGTTGAGTCTCATAATAAAAGTTCATCTTGGGAATCATAGAAGCATAATGTTCCACAGAGGATTGAATTAACTTGGTTAGACCGTCTAACAATTAGAAAATTTTTCTCAACACTTGCAAGGTCATATTCTCTTGTATCATCAACTACTACAATTACAAGAATAAAGAATCATGACAATGCATTACAAGCCACAACAAGAGATAAGTATTTCCATAAATATGGTTTTAGTACAAAACATTTCCAAAGGGGAAGACAATGTAATGGGAATAAATAATAATAATAATAATAATAATAATAATAATAAACACTAATTAATGAAGTGACATGTGACCTAACTAAGGGGCATGACACTTTGACCAACATGACCAATCAATGTGTATATATATTGTCACAAAGGTCATTGTAAATTTATATTATTCATTATATTTATATATTTTGTCCTATATGGAGTTTGGTTTCTATCCTTCTTATGTTGCATTTTTTCTATAGTAAATGAGTTTTGTTCATTTCACACAATAATAGTTAATAGAACAAATGAATTATAGTCAATGACCATCAAACAAAGTCAATACAATGTCAACCATAGTCAACCAATATCAACAAAAAATATAAATTCAACCAACACTAATCATTCATAATGTGTAGTCAACCACAATAAGCAATTAATGTGTATAATCAACCAACTTCATCCATAGTGAACCAAAGTCAACCATAATCAACCTATATTAAATAAATATCAACAAAATTCAACCATAATATATGATAGTGAGCTATAGACAATCATAACCAACTAATAAAAACCAAACTCAACTTTGGAAAAACCTAGATGAGTTATCCCTCCTTTTTTATTTTCATCAATTTAAAACCTCTTAAATTATTGATTTTGAAATATAAAAAATATGACATAATCCTCTTTACTCTGTTTGAATGTTAAAATGCATATTATTCCTCTTTTATTCCTTCTTGAATTGCATAATGTGAGGTGCCACTCTTTTAACTTTTTTTGAAACCGAACCAATGGTAACCAACGTAAACTTTTTGAAACATTGGTTAACTAACACTCTTCTGTTCATTTTTTAATGTCTCTCTTACACCTAGAACCTCTTAAAGTATGATGCTTGAAATGTAAAAATGGGACATAACACTATTTTATTCTTTATTTAAACATCACAATGCATCATAATCTTTTATGGCACATGTTGTCATAATCTATTGCATATTTATAAATATTTTACCATTTATTTGTATTAATGTATTATTTTTGAGATGTCAAATGAGATATAACACTATTTTATTCCTTTTCAAATGCCATGATATGATGTAACCCTCTTTTATTTTTTTTTGTATGTCAGTATCCAACATAATGTTTTATTAAATTTATTACATGTTCTGAAAATATGACCATATATTTAATTAATAATCTCTCTTTTATTAGTTATTGAATGTCAAAATATGATGTAACCTTCTTTTATTTGATTTTTTAATGTTAGAATCCTAACATAATCTTCTATCACACACATTGTCATAATCTATTAGATATTTATAAAAATATTATCATAAATGTATATTAACACATTATATTTCAAATGCCAAAATGAGACATAAGTATACTATTCATTTTTTTTAGCATCATAATGTGATGAAACTCTCTTTAATTCCTTAAATATGATATTAGTTGTTATAATGTATTAAATAGTTATAAAAATATTATCGTATATGTATATTAAAGTATTATGTTTGAAATGTTAAAATGAGACATAAAACTATTTTATTTTTTAGATGTCATAATATGAAACATTTTATTATTTTTTTGGATGTGACATAATATTCTATCACATATATTTTCATAATTTATTACATATTTATAAAAATAGTCCCATATATTTATATTAATAATTTTTTTTATTTCTTTTTAAATATTATATTAATAATCTTTTTTTATTTCTTTTTAAATATCATTATATAAAGTAACCTTATCTTTTTCATTTTCCAAATGTCATTATAATTAACTAATAATAACCAAAGTAAGTTTTTGAAAACATAGGTTAAGTAATCCTATTTTGTTTATTTTGAAATATCACAATGCAACCTAAAACCTCTTAAAGTATTCTCTTTGAAATATCAGAATGAAACATAACACCATTCTATCCCTTCTTTAAATCAAAATTTCTATGTAACCATATTTTTTTTTTTTTAACATTACATGTGACATAATCTTCTATTCCATTGTTGTTTTAATTGATTACATATTTACAAAAATATTACCTTGCATATTTACATTTTTTCATAAGATAATTGAAGTTTATATTAATAGAGTACAAAATAAAATACAATGAAGTAAAACTATGGCTTACCTCTAGGGGAAAAAAATTACAGTGAGTCAAAACATTGGTGTGAGTCATTTTCCTTTTCTTATGCCTTACGAAATCATCAATGTGGGTGATCTACTTGAAAAAAGTGAGAAACTGATGTTGATAGTTGGATTATGCATTCATGGCATCATCCTAGGCTAGAGTGATACATCAAGGAGTTGCACGTTTAGAGTTTCCCTATATTTATTTATGGTTCCCCTTTTAACCCCACATTTTTTGGATTATAGTTGATGTTCTCCATTGGAATTATACCTCTTGGCCCAAGGATAACTGAGAATAAGGAGAAGGTTTGAAAACCAGGATATCAACTTCCAACCTAGATAAGATAATCAAAGTGGGATTTTAGGTCATCCCATACGTTTCTACCTAAATATGGATCAAGAGCCTTGCCTTTCCATGCCCTATAAGGAGCCAATATAGATGGAAAATAAAAACATATTTCTAAATAGAAAATGAAACTTTAAATCAAACCAGAAGGACCAAACTTGGAAGTAACATAGGAGCCACAACAAGTCTGAGCATAAGCGGTTGTGTTGCTAAGCATCCTATGGTATCTATACCCTCAATCCTCCCAAGAACCCCATCCAGGAACTCATTATTCATAATGTTTATGGAAGCATCATCCTCTCCTAGATTGCTAGAAATTGTGCTATTCCAAGACAATGTCAAGTCTTGGCTAGTTTGCATGACCCCTTCATTCGCCAACCTATCTTCTAGTCCAATTGCTTTATGGTGGATGTGGGAAGGGGTGGTGGAAGAGATCGTTATGGATATCTATGATATTTTATCTAGTCTTGAATTGAGATGCCAATTATTAGAGATATTTTCAAGCTTGAAACGAAGTCAAAGCTTACTCAAATATCCAACCAAGATCTAGGGGTCTCATTCAAGAATTAGTTCATTGCAGTCATATTGAAGTGTCTGTAAACACACCCCAACACTTGATGGTCCAATATTACTTGTAGATTCCTTATCAAAGTTGAGATTAATAAAGTGAGAAGGGGGTCATAACCAAGTATCTATGGAATAAACCTAGGGCTTGTGGGGAGAAAATGTAGTGGCTAGCAAGGATTGATCAAGAAACCAAGATGAAAAGATTGTATTTTCATTTCCTTGACAGTTCTTGGCTCCTTTCTACCATATTATGGATTTGATAGATTCTTCAAAGTTGATTTGAAGATATTTCCATAAGGTAGCCTTGCATTGCTACTATTGTTTGAAAATGTGTTGATTACATTCTTTCCATATTTTTGAAAGAGGAAATCCTAGGAAGAGGATCTAGGATTTATTGAGAATTGGGTTTTCAAAAGGTGAAACTGTCCAATTTTCTAGTGTTTGGACAACTTCATTCCTTTTTCTTTCTAATTTCTTGAACAACTCAACTCCCTTGTCCCATAGAAAACCTACTTCTAAATAGGTGTTAAAGAGGTGATATATTGTTTCTCCTTCATACTTACACATATAGAAGAAATATATAACCTTGTAGAAACATCCTAAAAAAATTCCCCAATTCATAACTAGTTTCGTTGTTAAGAGCCAAAGAAAGGCTCAAAATTTCATCCAAAGCTTCATATTCCATATTGGCTACCAAATTATTTTCTTTTTCAATTGAGTTTTGTATGGCCTTTGGGGCATAATCTTGTGTTACCTTGAATTTCCCATCCCTTTGGTTTATCAATATAAGAGTGTCATGGAATATGGAATTAATTTTCCTTTCCCACAAATGGCATTTGAGATTTATATGGGATTCATTGTCCAATTGAACTTGCCACCTTGCACCTGATATCCATATGCAATATGGATCTTATGGAGTAACCTTCTAATAATTGTGGAATATGTGCCAACACAAGGCTCTGAGATTTATCTTTACCTCTTTTAAATAATCCTTTAAGCCCAATTTTCTCTCCTACTACCAAGAATCATCCCAAAATAAGGAAGAAGTTCCTCCTCCAATTTATTAGCAATAGTGCTCCTTGTTAGAATATTCAAGAATACTAAGAAGGGGGTGGGGGTGAATGTTATAGCCCAAAAATTCCCTACTCGTGCATATTGTTTATTAAGGTTGGTTTTCATTGATGTCAACAATTGAAGAAAGTTCGGTAGCGAATTCTGGTAGCACAAAGGTTTGGGTAATGGACTCAAGGTTGTTTCATGTATAATGGTATGAGTTTTAATATGTTTGAAGGTGATACTATTCTATATGGATAAAATATGTCATGCCATTTTTGGTGGTATGTGGAATTTCACATAACTCCTCACGGTTCGAGAGTTATGGCATTACGAAGTTAGAGGACCCTCATATGTTGGCTTGAAGCCCCAAAAGGTCAAAGAGGTCAAAGAGCTTGCAAAGACGGAATTATTATTTAAATGATGAAGTAAAGTGACAAAGTCAAGAATGATTATTTAAATAATAAATTGAAGTGACAAAATCAAAGAAGATTATTTAAATGATAAAGTGAGGTGACAAAGTCAAGGAGGAATATTTAAATGATAAAGTAATGGAGAACTTTCTAATTATGGAAATTGGTTAACCCAAAAAATGAGTAAAATAGGTTGAGTGACCTATTAATGGGTTAAGTGACCTATAAATAAGTTAAGTGACCTAGAAATGGGTTAAGTGACCTAGAAATATGTTAAGTGACCTAGAAATGGGTTAATTGACATAGAAATGGGTCAAGAGACCTAGAAGATGGAGAGTATAAATAAGAGGCAAGGCTCTGTCATTTTATATCACACTTGAGAATATTGAATATCTATAGGTGACTAAGGTAACCAAAGGATATATAAGACTAATTTTAGAGGGAAGGTGAATAAAAGAAGGCCGGAATTCAAGGGAGGATAAATTATTTTGATGATGCTTTCTAAGGTATGTTATTTATAGGTCATCTCACCATTTTCGAAATAATTTTTTTTCTAGAATTATTCAGACCGTTATATTGATAGGCCATTAAGGAAACATATCCAAGTATCTTTGGTAAACAATTCATCTTGTGTAGAATTGTATTTTTGGAGTTACACTCTGTGGAACATAGGGTTTGTGGCTAGTCCCGAAACTAGTATAAAACAAGTGTTTCAGATAAAAACGTCATAACTTCTTCATAACAAATCCACATTCAGTAAGAACAACTGTGTTAGTTATAGTACATTCTTTAGTATTTTATGTAATATTTTCATATCCATTCAAAAAATATTCAGTACAGGGCACACTCTACAAGATTTCTCTCTAGAATAAGCCATAATTCAACAAGGTATGCCATGTTTACTATAACTCCTTTTCTGAGATGTTACAAGTAGTGACACCTGGAGGAATTGCATAAAACAAATTGAAGAAAATTGTGTACTACTTTAAAACATTTATTCATTACAAGTACATAGTTATGATTATTTCAAGTTTGGGTTGTTGACTAATCCCAAAATAGCATGTGAGACTAAAGAAAATTTTGATGAAAATGCTAGTCTCTTGTTGTGAAAGTTAAGGAAGATTTTCAGGTATGTGATCATATACACCAAGTCTATTATAGAGTTACAAATCATATTTGGATGCTGAAATTGATGAGGGATTTAGGTTAAGGTACATGTTGGGTACATGGTTGAGACAAGTAGTTGATGAGTTAGCACGTACATCAGGTGTATAGTTGATGACGTTGGTACATATTGATGATTCATAGTTGATGAGTAGTTGACACATCATTGGTACATACTTGGTACATGGTTGGATGCACTTGTTTATGCTACAGGTTGATTACAGGTTGTTTGGTACAGGTTGGTGCATGGTTGATGCACTTTCTTATGGTACAGGTTGATTACAGGTTGATGCATGGTTGATGCATGGTTCAAGTTTATTGGTACAGGTTTAAAGCGGTATATCTCATAGTGATAGTGTGACAATATTTCCATCATTCTACTTCTACTTCAGGGAAGTTGGACGGGGCAACGACAGGTGGTTGTAGCCACCTTTTGGTTGTATTCGGAGAACATAGGGGGTTGTAGCTTCCTTCTGGTTGTAGCCAGAGAATAGGGGAGTTGGAGATTCATTCAAATTGTAGCCTGAGAAACAAGGGGGTTGGAGCCTCCTTCCAGCTACAGTTGGAAAACAAAGGAAGTTGGTGCTTCCAATGAATGTAATTCTTCAAGACATATAAAAAAAAGAATTATGTGGTTTTCTCCCACTTTGGGTTTCCACGTAAAACACTGGTGTACTATGTATGTGTATGATTGTTCATTTGTTCATTGCTTATTTAATCTACAGTTATTGGATGATAATTCTACATTGATATATCACTTGGATTGTATGGTTAAATAAGAAATTATTGCTATATTACTGATTCACCCCCCTCTCAGTAATCCAACAATTGGTATCAGAGCCAGGTTCCTTCATAAATACGTTTAACCACTGAAAGGTACATCATGGAGAGAAAAAACTTGTATAAAAATGGAATACCACAGTTCAATGGACAAAAGTATGCATTTTGGAGAATAAGGATGAAAACATATATACATGCACAGGGATTTGAAATTTGGAAATCAATTGTAGATGGATACACAACACCAACAAATGACAAAGAAGTGAATCACAGTCAGAATAATTCCAAAGCCAAAAATGCACTTATGAATGGTCTTAGTGAAACGATATTCACCAAAGTTGCACATTGTAAATCCACTAAAGAGATTTGGGACAAACTTCAAAATATTTATGAAGGAGATTCAAGGTTACTCAAAAGGAAAACAAACATATAAAGGTAAAAGAACCACAAAGAAAGTTTTCAAGAAAATATTATGCACTAAAGAAGACATCTCATCATCAGATGAAGATGAAGTTAGTGACGGTGAGATAGAAAGATTTCTATTCATGGCAGTAAAATACTCTAATATAGAAGAAGATAAAATAATTGAAGAAGCACTCAAATAATAACTAGAAGAAAAAGACAAGATCATTGGAAATTTGGAAGCAGAGATTGTCACATTAATAAAGGATATTCAAGAGAAAAATATGCAGAACAACTCAAAAGTTTTGGATGACATTATCAGCAGTCAAAAATCTCATCATGACAAGTACGGACTTGGATAAAATCAGACATAAAAAGGATCAAGCTCCAAAACAATAGAGAAATAAACATATCCAAAAATATATGCAGAAACAATCAAGGGGGATAGGAAGATCTACAAGGAAGCTTATAGGGACACTCCTTGATCCAAGAGGCTCCCCAGGCTCAGAAAATGCTCAAAAATAAAATTTCTCAGAATTGGATGAAACCAATTCCATTGTGACTGGCTCATCGCACTAATTCTGACAATATATTTACTTTCTCAAATGGGCTCTTTATGCGAGAGTTATCTCACTCTAACCATTTTCTCAAATAGTTAAAAAGTCAAAGGTCAACTGGAAAAAAGTCAATGTTGACGTCATCATGACATCACCAAATACACGTCATGATGCTGATGTGGTAGAGACATGTGGCAGAAGTTGACTGGGAAGATACAAATCAAATCGGATTTGGACACGTGGCATGTGACACTTGTCAATATTCAGGCAAATGTGGTGGTGCCACGTGGCCCAGGCATGGGCATCCATGCGGCACCCAATCAATAATAGAATGGAAAGTTAAACATTTTTGGGGGTCCATGGGTTTTGAACCCATGACCACCACCAAGCAAGCGCTTTGGGAGATCCATAATACCAACGCGCCACCATATTAATTGTTATTTAAAACCCACATTATAATATATAATGCATGGTAGTTATATGGTGGCAGAAAGGGAAAGGGCTAGGGCTTAGCCCCAGCCCATGGTTTCATGTGGTAAGTGACCACCGATCAATAGAAGAGGGGCACGACCATAACCACCAAGGTACGTTTAAGGGGAAGGTCCCATGGCATGCGCCATACAACCAAGAGCTCACACCAATACAAGGCCAGCGCGCAACCCAAAGGGTTGGCGCTTGGACATATGGTGTTCATATGACCACATAAAGGGGGCATGCACCCAGCCTTAGGGGGATACTCTATGTATTTTGATCAAAAGTGTTTTTTTTCCTTATATTTAGCTTAGAATTTGTATTTTTCCTGATATTATGACCAAAACGTGGTTTTTTTAGGATATCTTGTCCATTTGGAGGGGAATTTGATCCCAGAAAGAGGCCATATATTTAGGGGAAGTTGAAATTCCTCATCTAAGAATGAAAAATATAAAACCAGTCTTTGTGAAGCTTGGGGGACAACTTTTTTATGCAAGGAATTTGAGGAGTAGTTTATGTATTTTGGCTTTTTCTCATGTTTTGAGAGGCCTTTTTGTCATGTTTGTGAGAAGAGTTTGAGGAATCATACATGTGTTTGAGAAAGGAGGTCTTTCACAGAAGATTTGAAGTATGTTATGTAACAACATGGATCCATTGTAAGAGAACTTGAGCATTTGAAGATCAATAAAGAGGACCTCCACTTGGAAGCGAGCCCAGAGACGTAGCCACTCATTGGTGAACTCCGTTATCAAGATCTTATTGTCTTTGTCTCTTTTGTTGTTGTTCATATCTCTATTTTTACTACATGATTAATTAATAACTGAACTCTTTAAACAACTTTAAGCATCCAAATAAGACAATTGTTTATTATTCCTTCCATTTTTGGATCAAGTATTTTGGTATCAGAGCTTTTAGTTGTTTTGGAAGGTTTAAAAAGTGGAAGGTGGATGCTTACAAGATCCAAATCTCAGAAAGGAGAAGGGTAATTGGTTGAATTCATTCCTAAGATAGAACGATTGTTGCGGAAGAAAATAATGGCTTCATAAGGAGAGCTTTCTCCACGAACCAAGAAACTAGAAGATGCACTTTTCTCCATGTTTGAAATGGTCAAAGTGTTGTATGAGGATTTCTTGGAGAGAAAGAAACCAACCTTGGGAGAGATATTAATGAAGGGTAAAAGTGAAGGGAAAGGAGAGTCTTCAAATCCTCCTCCTATGCCACCTTCACCGCCATCTTCTCCTTCTTCTTCCAGTTCTACATCAAATGCTAGTTCTCATTCTACAACATCTACCATAAACAAACAAACACATAAGCATAAGTCTAATATGGCTTTGTTAACACTTGATGTTAAGTTTGAGTTTCCTTTGTATGATGGAGAACTAAATGCAAAAAAGTTAGATAATTTGATAAGACAAATTGAAGTGTATTGCAGGATACAGAGAATCATAGATGAAGAGACTATGATCCAACTTGCTAGTCTCAAGATGGGAGGAAAGGCCCTTGTTTGGTGGGAAATCATGATAAAACAGGATCTTAAGAAGTTTGGTAAGACTCTCTCTTCATGTCTTGATTTTACATCCTCTTTACGAAAGAAATTTTATCCTCTAGCTTACATGCAACATGCTATTATGTCATGGAAGAACTTTAGACAGTTAAAAGGACAAATTGTTCAAAGTTATACACAAGAGTTTCACAAAAGAGATTTTTTGTTGGGAATATCATTGGATACTCAAGAGACATTGCTTAAGTATATAGGTGGTTTGCATATTTATTTACAACATACCATTCTTATGTTTAATCCTACTAGTTTAGATGAGGTGTGTGTGCAAGCGACTCATCTTGAATCTAGAGGCAAGAATGTAAATGTTGATTTTGTAAAACCATTCAAATCTATTGAAGGAAAGTTTAAAGGCAAGGGTAAAGAGAAGTTCAAAGGAAAGAAAACCAATACAGTGAAGAAGGAGAAACCTACATGTGCTCATTGTAAGAAGGAAGGCCATAGTGAGGATCGTTGTTGGATCCTTCACCCAGATTTGAAACCAACAAAGTTTAGGAAAAAAAGAAAACCAAAGACTACTGCAACAACTCAAGTCAATTTGGGGTCATATTCGGGAGATGAGAAAAAGGTCACAATCGTAGGAATCAAAGGTAAAAATTATGAAGCTAGTACTAGTTCTTCAATTCAGTCTTTAAAAGTTGATAATGAAGTTGATGAGGTCAAACGAACAATTTCTTTTCATATAAGGGTAATTTCCAAACATACAAAAATTGATACTCTATTTGACAGTGGCTGACAAGTAAATTTGATATCAGAAGCAATTGTTAAAAAATTGGAATTAATCACTAAACCTCATAAGAAACCATATCCCTTAGGATGGATTCATAATGATAATCAATTGCAGGTGGAAAGACAATGTGTCCTAAAGTTTGCAATTAATGCACAGTTCATACATGAGGTTGAGTTGGATGTAGTTCCACTAGATATATGTGGTATCATACTTGGAAGCCCATATTTGTATGATAGAAAAGAAATATTCTATCGTGAAGACAATAAGTATCAATTAACTAAAGATGGAAAAAAATATATAGTAAGGGCTCATCAGAAGAAAATGAATTTATCACTAATCAACTCAGGACATATGAAGAGGATTATAAATGTCAGTAAGCGATATCTCTTAATTGTGGTAAAAGATAAAGACACTGTCAGAATTGATACTTTCAAATATTGTGATGTGAAGTTAAAAGATGATTTAGTTAGAATTGTTTTTTACTATGGTGAGTTATTTCAAGTCCCGAAAGGATTGCCTCCAAAACGACAAGTTGAACATGACATACAATTGCAACAGGATGTTCCTCTTCCTAACATTATCATGTACAGGTTATCAATCTTGGAAAATGCAGAGATAAAGAAACATGTACAAGAGTTGGTTGAACAAGGGGTCATTAGGCCTAGTTCTTCTCCATGTGGGTCACATATCATCCTAGTGCCAAAGAAATATGGCACATGGTGCATGTGCATGGATTTCCGAGCTTTGAACAAAATAAAAAATCGTTACCCTTTTCCTCGCATTGATGATTTATTAGATCAACTGAAACATGTGGTTTATTTCACTAAGTTAGACTTAAGAAGTGGTTACCATCATATCAAGGTTGTTGAACAGGATATATGGAAGACTTCTTTTAAAACAAAACAAGGATTGTTTGAATGGTTAGTGATTCCATTTGGGCTTACTAACGCACCTGCTACTTTCATGAGGGTTATGAATGATGTATTCAGGCCTTTCATTGATGAATTTGTAATAGTCTACTTAGATGATATTCTTATATTTAGTAGGAATAGGGAAGAGCATGTCCAACATGTTAGGCAGATCCTTTCAGTGTTGTAAAGAGAGAAAAATTTTGTAAAATTGTCAAAATGTGAATTTGGCAAAACATCTCTTGTATATTTGGGTTACATTGTAGGAGGTGGAGAGGTTAAGATTGATCCCTCAAAAGTTGAGGTTATTGTAAATTGGCCAATGCCTATGAATGTAACCAAAGGAAGAAGCTTCATGGGAGCAACATAGTATTGGAGGAAGTTTATTGAAAACTTCTCTCTGATTGTAGCGCCTTTACATGCTTTAACAAGTGTGAAAAGGGTATTTCAGTGGGGAGGAGGCCAACAGAAGGATTTCGATACTTTAAAAACAAAGATTAGTACAACTCCTGTTCTGGCATTGCCAGATCTCCAATAGTCTTTTGAAATTGAAACCGATGCAAGTGACTATGCCATGGGGGCAGTGTTGATGCGGCACAAAAAGCCCATATGCTATCATTCTGAGACCTTCACTACAATAGTAATTAACTATCCAACCTATGATAAAGAATTGCATGCTCTAGTACAAAGTGTTAAAAGGTGAAAATATTATTTAATGGGTAAAGAAATAGTAATACAAATTTATCATCAACCATTACAGTATCTGCAATGACAAGCTAAGCTACAACAATCAAGGCATTTTAGATGGATGGCGTTTTTACAACAATCTCACTTGGTCATCAAATATAAAAAGGGCATTCATAATAAAGTTGTTTATATGCTATCTAGGCCTCCTAGTACAATTGCTACAATCGTTAAGCACAATTCAATCACTCATGAAAGTTATATTGACCAATATGTTGAGGATAAATTTTTTAAGGAAATCTATGCAACTTTAAGTAATGGTAAAAGAGCAGAACAACTGAATTATGATATTAAAGACAAACTCTTGTATCATTTGGGCAAGTTATGTATTCCAGAAAGTGAAAGAGTCCATGTCATCGTAGAGGCACATACTTCTCTTATAGCAGGGCATTTTGGGGTAGATAAAACAATTGCTCAGTTACAAAGATTTTGTTATTGGCCTTGAATGCATGAAAATGTGTCTAAGTATGTAAAGGGTTGTACTATATGTGCAATAAGAAAACCAAGTAATAGAAAGCTAGGATTATACACTCCACTTCCTATTCCTTATAGACCATGGGAAAGTATATCTATGGATTTTGTGGGGGGATTGCCTATGTCTAGAAAAGGTCATGAATACCTATATGTAGTTGTGGATAGGTTTAGCAAAATGTGTGTCTTGATTCCTTGTAAAAAACAGGTCACAGTTGAACGAACAACTCAAATGTTCTTCAAAAATGTATGGGTTCATTTTGGTTTACCTGCTTCTATTGTATCTGATCGAGACTCCAGATTCCTAGGGAAATTTTGGTCAAGCTTATGGGAACTTATGGAAACCAAGTTAAAGAAGAGAACAAAATTTCATCTACAGACAGACAGGCAGACAGAGGTGGTGAACAGGACAGTAGTGCATCTACTTCGAGCATATTGCAACAAACATATTAAGCTTTGGGATGAACATTTGTGTTATGTACAACATGCATATAATTGAGCCAAACATTCTTCTACTCAGAGATCTCCATTTGAAACTTGTTTGGGGTACTTGCCAAAGTCTCCTTTGGATTTTTCCTTTGGAAAAGACATTGCAGCAAAAGGACAGAATGATGTGGACAAGGCTACAAAGTTCATTGAACATATCCAATTGATCCATCAGGTAGTACAGGAACAGTTGGAGAAAAGCCAGGCCAAGTACAAGGCAAGGAATGACATGCATCGAGCTTATCATCAGTTCAAGGTAGAAGATCAATTCTGGTTATACATCATCAAGGAAAGGATGCAACGTGAAGGTAAAAAGCTAAAACCAATTCGTTATGGTCCTTTCAAAATTTTAGACAAGAATGGTACTAATGCTTTCCGGTTAGAATTGCCTCCATATATGAAAATTTGTTCATTTGTAAATGTGGAAAACTTGAGATTGTATGAGCCTCCTATGATCGAGGATCAAGGAGAGAATGTTCATATTCCTACCATCGAAGATTTTTCTCTTGAATATATGAATGAGTTGCAGGAAGACACCATATTGGAAAAAAGAGTCTGAATTTCTCGCAGGGGCGATGTGGAGTATCTTCAAGTGGGATTGGAGGGAACAAATCCAAGTCAAGCCAAGTGGATGGAGACAGGAAAGGTGAGGACAATGTATCATCACTTAGTTATCAATTGATACCAGAATTTTGGTGGTCTAAAATCTTCCAAGTGGGGAGTAACATTCCAGGAGGCTCCCCAGGCTCAGAAAATGCTCAAAAATCAAAATTCTCATAATTGGATGAAACCAGTTCCATTGCAACCATCTTGTCACACTGATTTTGACAGTATATTTACTTTCTCAATCGGGCTTCGTATGCGAGAGTTATCACACTCTAGTCGTTTTCTCAAATAGTTAAAAAGTCAAAGGTCAACTGGAAAAAGTCAATGCTGACATCAACCTGACATCACCAAAGACACCTCATGATGCTGATGTGGCAAAGATATGTGGCAGCAGTTGACTGGGCAGATGACAGATCAAATCATATTTGGACACGTGGCATGTGACACTTGTCAATATTCGGGCAAATGTGGTGGTGCCACGTGGCCCAGGCATGGGCAACCCTGTGGCACCTAGTCAACAATCGAATGGAAAGTTAAAATGTTTTTGGGGCCCATGGGTTTTGAACCCACGACCACCACCAAGAAAGCTCTTTGGGAGAGCCCTAATACCAACGCGCCACCATATTCATTCTTATTTAAAACCCACATTATAATATATAATGCATGGTAGTTATATGATGGTTGAAAGGGAAGGGGCTAGGGATTATCCCCAACCCATGGTTTCATGCGGTAAGTGACCACCGATCAACAGAAGAGGGGCACGGCCATAACCACCAGTGTGCGTTTAAGGGGAAGGTCCCATGGCATGCACCATACAACTAGGAGCTCACGCTAATACAAGGTCAATCAGTAGCCTAAAGGGATGGCGCTTGGCCATATGGTGTTCATATGACCACATAAAGGAGGCGCACGCCCAACCTTAGGGGGATACTCTATGTATTTTGATCAAAAGTGTTTTTTTTACTTATATTTATTTTGCCTGATATTATGACTAGAAAGTGGTTTTTTTAGGATATCTTGGCCATTTGGAGGGGGATTGGATCCCAGAAAGAGGCCATATCTTCAGGGGAAGTTGAACTTCCTCATCTGAGCATGAAAAATATAAAATATAGGCTTTGTGAATCTTGAGGGACAAATTTTTGATGCAGGGAATTTGAGGAGCAGTTTATGTATTTTCGCTTTTTCTCATGCTTTGAGAGGCCTTTTTTCATGTTTGTGAGAGGAGTTTGAGGAAGCATACATGTGTCTGAGCAAGGAGGTATTGCACATAAGATCTTAAGTATGTTATGTAACAACATGGAGCTATTGTAAGAGAACTTGAGCATTTGAAGATCAATGAAGAGGTTCTCCACTTGGAAGCGGGCCCAGAGACATTGCCACTCATTGGTGAACTCTGTTATCAAGCTCTTATTGTCTTTGTCTCTTTTGTTGTTGTTCATATCTCTATTTTTACATCATGATTAATTAATAGCTAAACTCTTTAAACAACTTTAATCATATTAATAAGACAATTGTTTATTATTTCTTCCATTTTTAGATCACTCCTCCACTGAGAAGATTCAGATTTCAGAATCAACAACTGAAAGATAGGCCTCAGGAAAAAGAAGAATTTATAAGAGTACCTCCTTTTAGAAGATCTTCAACTACCAGGTATCAAACTATATTTTTGGGTTTATGTTATGCATGTAATAATTTTGGACATAAAGCTATGAATTGCAGAGCTAGCAAGATGAACAAAAACAACTTTGAAAGTCATACACAAAGGGGTTATCCAAGAAGGCCTAGTGAAACATAGAGAATAAGTTACAACAAGTTTGAATCTTTGAGCACTGAAGTGGAATTTTACAAATGTAACAATTTTGGACACATGGCCAAAGATTACAGAATGATAGTCCCTCCTGGAGAACCACAACAAAATAACAACAATCACAGACAGAAACCTCAGAAAAGGACATGGATAAGAGACAGAATAAGTATAGCAATGAAGAATGCACACTCTCTCTACAAGATAAGCAGAAGAAACGTGGTTGGTATGTTGACAATGGGTGTTCAAAATAGATGATAGATGATAGAGACATGTTTCTTACATTACGAAAGGAAAGAGATGTTTCAGTCTCCTTTGGAAATGATGATTCAACCAAAATCATTGGAAAATGAACAATCAGAATTGGGAACAAAAATACAAAGACAGAAAATGATCTACTAGTAGAAGATATAAAACATAATCTTTTAAGTGTGAGTCAAATGTGTGACCAAGGTCATAAAGTTACTTTTGATTCACAAAACTGCGATATAAGAAAAGAAGTTTAAGGAAAATTGATTTCTACAAATGCAAGAACTTCAAGAAACATATATGTGTTAAGTGAAATTGGAAATGAAAAGTGTTTTCTAGGAAAGGAAGATGAAAGTTGGCTATGGCACAGAAGAATGGGTCACATACATTTTGATAACCTTGTCAAAGTCAATAAAATAGAAGCAGTTAGATAAATGCCCTAGATCATGAAACCAACCAACACTTTATGCAATCATTGTCAACAAGGAAAGAAAACAAAGACCAGGTTCAAATCAAAGGAATATTCAATGACAAGACCACTGGAAATTGTGCATACTGATCTAGTTGGATGAACTATAACAAAGGGATTAAAAGGTGAGAAATACTTTATGTTATTAGTTGATGATTATACAAGAATGACCTTAGTTGTTTTTCTCAAGAACAAGTCAGAAGATTTTGAAAAAATCAAGATGCACAATTGACAGATATTTTTTGGACCAAGGTAGTGCATACAAAAATTCACATTCAAAATAGAGTAATGCTCAGAAACAACACTGGAAAAAATCCTTACGAGCTATGGAAAGGAAGACCAACAAATGTAAAGCACTTCAGAGTTTTTGGAAGCAAATGCTACATCAAAAGAGAAGATGATAAAAAGGGAAAGTTTTACTCTCATGTGGACAAAGGAGTACTTGTTGGTTACTCAAGTACAAGGAAAGCATACAAGTGTTACAATCTGAGATTGAACAAATTTGTAGAGAGCATCAATGTAACAATTGATGAGACAGTTAGAACAAAATCAAAGTAAGAAGAAAATGAATCAATGGAACAACTTTTCGAAGAAGAAGCATAAGATGAAAAGGAAGTAGAAGAGGAAGATGAAGAGAATAAAAAAGAATCAAAAGAACAAGTTCAGCAAGTGCCTCCAAAGACACTTAGTAGACAAGTACAAAAGAATCATCCTTCAGACCAGATTATTGGAAACAAAGACACAGGAGTTGAGACTAGAAGAAGAATCCGTTCACCAGAACAAACACACCTAGCACTCACGTCTATGATTGAACCAACCTATTTTGAAGAGGACAACAAGGATGAACTTTGGAACAAGGCAATGGATGAAGAATTGGATCAAATAGAGAAAAATGACACTTGGGAATTGGTTCCAAGACCAAAGGATAAGAATGTGATCGACACAAAGTCGGTATACAAGAATAAATTGAACGAATATGGATAGGTTACAAGGAACAAAACTATATTGGTATGTAAAGGATATGCACAAGTTGAAGGAGTCAACATTGAAGAGACATTTTACCCAGTTTCTAGAATGGAAGCAATCCGATTGCTTTTAGCTTATGCATGCTCCAAAAATATTAAAGTGTATTAGATAGATGTAAAATCATCTTTTTTGAATGGGGAACTTGAAGAAGAAGTTTACATTGAACAATTAGAAGGATTTCATTTTGAGATTCAACAAGAAGATCCTAGTGAAAATTATGCACCTACACTAGGATGGAGCCTCGGGCTATTTTTAGCTGGAAGTCTATTTTTAGATGATGAGCAAATTCTATTTATAGATGATGTCTATTTATACATGGTGAGAGAATTCTATTTATAGATGCATGTCAAATATTATTATCCCTTAATAATAGTTGGATAATAAATATTATTCTATTCTCAATAAGCAGTTGGAAATAGTTAACTAAAGTGGAAAATCAGTTATCTATAAGAAATTCAAGTTGAAAGTTTGACTGGTCGGACATGCAAGTTGAATTAGTTGTAAATGAGTGATTTGAAGTTGTGACAGAGTTGGATGTGTAGCTATGTGAGTTGTGAAGTAGTTTAACTCAGTTAAGGGAGTTAAGCTCAGTTTGACTAGTTGTAACTGAACTTACACAAGTGACAGATCAATGAATTAGTTATTAATTAATTCACAATCAGTTATCTCACATGCAACTGAAGATTTACCATTGTTAACTACATGGATGTCAGATCCAGTGGAGACCCAGTTGAGATAATAGGTGAAAGGGGTAGTTTCAATATCAATTGTGACATTAGTGAGTACACTCATGAAACCACACACACATTGGATATTCCCATGAGGATTGCATATCCTAGGCAGGAGGGATTCATTCATTGCAGGGATTTTCATTTTAACGGGGATTGGGCAGAGGAGGCAAGCTCTCTTGAAGCAGTAAATTGGCACACGAATTTGTCAATTTTTGTATGATAATGTGAGACGATTGTATATTTTACTAAGATATCTTGGATTAGAGTTTTCAATGATATTGTTTCATGATCCATGATATATACATAATATATGATAGTGGGGTTTTTAGCTTTATGCCTTCCCGGTAAAACATCTATGTTATGTGTGATTGATCTTTCTTCTTGATATTGCAATTGGGGATCATGTTTTAAATTCCGCAAGAATATTTGTAGAAGTGATTATGTATTTAACAGTGGAATATAATTGTTATATCAAGAGAATCTAGGCAATACATAATTTGTATTGAAATTTCTACATGGTGATGCAGGAGCATCTCAAGCGAGCCAGCGCAAAGATAAAAGACAACTGGAAAAGCGCCCAGCACAAATTTTGAAAATGTCTTGAAACATTAACGAAGTCATCAAGTGGAGGCACACTTGTAAAATGTAAACGGACCTTGAGCTATCCGCTCTTGTCCTTAGTAGATAGAAGGCATTCATAATAGTTAATGCAAGTAGATAGAATTTAATGCGTAGATTAGACAGTTTTGAATGAGAGAGGGAAATGGGATATAGACACCCTCATTGTGTATTGTAACATAGAATAGAACAGATAGTGAAGAACATTACCAAGAAAAAGAGAATACGGAGCTGGAACAGAGAAACTGTGTTTGAAAAACACCCATGTACAGAGATTTGAGTTAATAGAAGAAGTCTTAATTCAGATTCATGGCATGGTATTTGTTTCTTGTATGTGTATGTTGAATGGTATGTTCATGGTTTTACTCTTTCTGTCAGGCAATTGCTTTTATGCTATGTATGAATGATTTCTTGTTGAATGTTTGAAATCTGAGAGGAAAGGGTAAAGGAATGAGTTTCAATTGTTTCTCTATCTGAGCAAGAGTTTCTGCAAGGAGTGCAGTTAAATTGTCCGCAAGGAGTGCATTGACAAAGGGTTCAGAGGTTTGTCTCTGAAAGATCAGACAAGATATCTTTTGTTCTCATTTCCTCAGAAGTGCAGCTATGCATAGGAGTCGTGCAAGGTGTGCGCAGGCCAAGTAGAGTTTCAGGTTTTGTAACTTGAATGAAGTATTGAGAGACTGTTGCTGCAGGGAGTGCGCAGAGTCGACGAATTCCGATTCCTTGGAAGTAATTAAGGAATTTGCCACAAGGAGTGTATCTGTTAGGAACCAAATACTTGAATACAAAATATCACAATAAATCCAAAGATATCTGAATACAATCACCATACAAGATATATGAAACCATATAGAAAACCACAAATTTATTATAGAAACCCTTGAGGTAGGGAAACACCGTACAATGGATCATATTATGGAAGGGATCTGCTCATGTTCACTTGCCTCTTCGAGGGGGCATCCTCCTATTGAGCTACCGCCCCAAATACAATATTTTTCTTCATGTCTCATTACATTGCTTGAATCTATTTATATAGTGCTACCACCACCTAAGAACATTCTAGAGGAGGAATCTTCTAGAAGTAGAATCTTCTAAGAAGTCCTCTTACATTTATTATATCTAATTACCCATTTATTATATCTAACTACCATAGTGGACCTTATTTAATAATATAGTGGACCTAGTCCGCCTTATATTGAACGACCTCCACTATTGTCACTATGGGCCCTCTGCCCCCCCCCACTACCTCTCTAGCTACCTTACATTTCATCCCCCCTTATGAAAACATTGTCCTCAATGTTTGATGTACAACCATATACCAGGGTCCCATGGATAATTGTGGACCATAATGCTGAAGAAGACTAAAGAACCAAGGTCCCATGTAGAAAGGAAATCCACCATGCTGAAGTAGTCCAACCACCATTGTAAGCCCGGGTCTCATGTCCAAGTGCTCATGTGAACTCCCCATGGAAGATTTTGGAACCCAATAGCCAACTCCAAATGATGCTCCAAAGACTGACACCTATCATGTGGATCCAAATAAGAAGATTCATCCACATAGTGGAAAAGGGTCGTAGCAGAATCTGGAAGGAATAATACCACTGTAGAATATGCAGACTGAACGCTGTTAACTAGCTCCTGATGTGGGACATTGATGTCCTCTACAGAAGGTGGAGTAGAGTCATCAAATAAAATATGGAATTGGTTGTCATCCTAGAAATGACAACTATCCATATACCAATCATCACAATCGTTATCAAAATCATACCAAGCATATATTTATTAATTATATTCATCCTTGATGATGTCTTCCATAAGAAATCTCTCTTGCATGCTATCCAATGAACTACGAAGACTATTATTAAGGCCATCTGCAAGGTCATGAAATTTGTCATGCAATGTGTCACACAATGTGTCATACAATTGAGATTTGAATGCTTCAAGAATTTCTTTGAGGTTTTGAGAAGAAATAGCCATCTAAGCACCCTATGAACCCTTCATTCCCGCAGCCGTCATGAAAAATCCCCAAAAAATAGAACAATAAGTTACAACAGAAAATTGCAGTTTTTTTTGGAAAAACCCTAAAAAACTGTTGAATGTAAAATGCTCATAACTTCACTTCCCGGACTCCGTTTCGGATGATTTTTTTTTAAAAATTGGGTGAAATTGTGAGAGGAACTCAGATATGTAATTTGTTTGATAAAATTTGGCCTTCAGTGGCTACAGAAGTAAAAACAAATCGCACCGTCGTCCGTCGAAAAAAACCTTGAAAATTTGCAGATTTTAAAACTTCAATATCTTGACTTCCCGGACTCCGTTTCGGACGATTTTTTTTTTCAACTTGGGTGTTTTTCTGAGAGGAAATCAGATATACAACCCATTTCTGTAAATTTTTCATATAAATATACTAAAAACTTTGAGAATGTCGCGGCCCTCTTTTTTCTTCTCCGAAAAAAAATCTGCAAAACTAAAAAATATTTGTCCACAATGTCTGCCCAAGGAAAGTGCTTTGATACCACTTGTTAAGAACCATAATAGATCTATAAAAATAATCACCACAAATACTGAATACACAATAGATCCACAAACCAAAATAGAAGAAACCACAAATGTAAGGTAGCTAGAGAGGTAGTTAGGGGGCCCAGAGGGCCCATAGTGATAATAGTTGAGGTCATTCAATGTAAGGTGGACTAGGTCAACTATATTATTAAATAAGGTCCACTATGGCAGTTAGATATAATAAATGGGTAATTAGATATAATAAATGTAAGAGTACTTCTTAGAAGGTTCTACTTATAGAAGATTCCTCCTCTAGAATGTTCTTAGGTGATGGTAGCACTATATAAAGGGATTTAAGCAATGTAATGAGACATGAAGAGAAATATTGTATTTTGAGTGGTAGCTCAATAGGAGGATGCCCCCTTGAAGAGGAAAGTGAACAGGAGAGGATCCCTTCCATAATAGGATCCATTGTATGGTGTTTCCCTACCTCAAGGGTTTCTATAATAAAGTTGTGGTTTTCTATATGGTTTCATATATCTTGTGTGGTGATTGTATTCAGATATATTTGGATCTATTGTAACATTTTGTATTCAAGTATTTGGTACTTAACAACGTCTAGGAGTCTTCTTCAAGACTTGGAGTTAGAAGAAGTTCAGGAAGGATAAAGCCTTCAAAGTCGTCGAAGGAAGCACAGGAAGTTTGTGCATTGGAGCAATGAGAAGGCATCACAAGTTTGGGTCGCAGGCGGTTAAGTACTGTGGAAAAACACTCTAGTAGAAAGTTGCAGATGTCCTTGAGAAGGAAAGAACGGACGGTCGAAATTATCTATGGAGAATTTGCAAAGTCCCGCGAGTCGTCAGATCTCACGAAAGAGCAGGGGAGTTACGGAGAGAGTTTTGAAAGATTCAAGATCAGGAGGAGAAAAGCCATAGATTCAAGCCACCAGAGCCATTGGATTTACCCATGGATTTCTATTTTTGGGTTTCATGAGTTGAAGTCCTGAAATATTTGCATCAGGACTCTCGAAATCACAAAGCACAAAGTCCTGAGGATGAGAAGATTGTGTGGGCCACAGAATCAACAAGGTGGACAGGTGGCACACTCTCGATAAGGAAGTCAATTTCGTGAACCATTTCGGGTTTTCGTGGGGTGAAGTCCCAAAATCTTTGCATCAGGATTCACGAAATCACGAAGTCTGAAGTCCCGACGGGAAGAAGGGTTGTTGAAAGGTCAACCTTGTGAGCGCATCGGACTTTCGATAAATTGGGTTTTGGAAGTCGAGGGGAGGAGTTTCTTGACATCGCAACCTCTGAAATCACGATGAGGAGAAACCTGAAATAGAGAGAGAAAAGGTCAAGTGTTGACTGTTTTCGGATTTCAAAGATTGAGAGACAAGGCGCTTGACCACTGGATTCATGAAAATGCAAAGTCCGATCTCAAGAAGTATAAGGGGAATTTCTCGAAGGTATTTGTGGGTGTAGATTTCCTGAGAGGGGAATAGGAGAGCCATTTCCAGGAGCTCTTCGGGCCAGTGGAAGAGGAAAGATCCTTTGTACGTGGCCTTCTGACCTGCGGGTTGAGGAGGGTGGTGCGTGCATCATTTTTGGTATCAGAGCACAGAAATGATTCTTTTCTTTATGTAGCAGGGAAAAGGAGAATTCACCATGCCTCCAAGAAGAAGGGACAAGCAAACACCTGATCTACTAGAGGACAAGGAAATGCTGAGGAGAAGGGGTAGGTAGATGCCTGATCCAACCATGGAGAGAGAGATGCGTGATTTATGCGCCAGACTTGAAGACATGGAGACAGCACAGAGGCATATAGTTGGTGCTAGGGATCTTAGGGATTTCGAAAGTGAAATTAAGGATGAACATGAAGGGGAAGAAGTTGCAGCTGAAGATGCACCAAACGAACGCTTGATTAGGGCTATTGCAATATTGGGTGCAAGAGTGAAGATGGACATTCCAGTTTATGAGGGAAATCTGGATGTAGAGGAGCTTCTAGACTGGATTAGAGCTCTACACACATATTTTGACTATAAAGATGTCGAAGAGGACAAGAATGTCAAACATGTTGTCATGAGATTAAAGAGACATGCAACATTGTAGTGGGATTAGCTACAAGTTGACAGACGTTGCAAAGGTAAGTAGAAGATCAAAAGTTGGGACAGGATGATCGTGAAGATGAAGGAAAAATTCATCCCCAGAGATTACCAGATTACTCTGTTTCGAAGGATGCAAAACTTGAGACAGAAGCTGATGACAGTGAAGGAATACACTGAAGAATTCTACAGGCTGAACATTAGGGCAGGTCATCAAGAAAGCGATGATTAAAAAGTTGCTAGGTACATGAATGGCCTGAGATACGAAATTCAGGATGAGATGAGCATGATGACCATCTGAATGGTGGAAGATTCTTATCAAATGGCTCTAAAAGTGGAAGAGAAGATGAGCCGAAAGAAGGGTCAAAGAAGCCGAGGCAGAAGTCAGCCCAAAGGCAAATTAGTTGCCCAGGATAAAAATCAGAAACTCAAGGAGGACTGGAAGAAACCTCAGACTCGAACTGAGAGAGGTGGAAGATCACAACGAGGGCAATATGCTGAACAACAAGGGTAGCATACCGAACAGAGAGGAGATTATGCTGATAATAACATTTTTCCTCATACCATAGGTAGAGGAAGAGGAAGAGGTGGAGTAATAACATGCTTCACATGTGGAAAGAATGGGCACAAGTCTTATGAGTGTTTAGACAAAAAGAAAGAAGGAGGTGAGACTCACATTGTTGAAGAACAAAGGAAAAATGTTGAAGCAGAATATGTTGAAGGCGAAAGATTGTTGATGATGCAAAAATATCTTTTGACACCAGAGAAAGAGGTGGAGAGTTCAGTCCAAAGAAAAAAACTTTTTCGGACTTCTTGCAAGACCAAGGACAGGGTATGCAAGGTCATTGTGGATAGTGGTAGCATAGACAATCTTGTTTCAATAGAGATGGTAGAGAAATTGGAGCTGGAGACGATTAATCATCCAAGCTCATACAAAGTTTCATGGCTACAAAAAGGACATCAGGTAACTGTCACTAAATAGTGTTTAGTTGAATTTAAGATAGGAGGATATAATGATAAGATACTTTGTGATGTTATTCCCATTGATGTTTGTCATGTATTTCTGGGTAGACCATGGCAGTATGACATGAATGTGATTCATGATGGGAGAATGAACACATACACCCTAGAGAAGAATGGGAGAACTCACATGTTGCTTCCAGTCAAGGATAAGGAGGTGAAACCGGAAGTAAGAAACACTATACTTCTCATGAGTAGGAAGGAACTTCTTACCGAGGTCAAGAAGAAGGAGGAACCGCAATTCATTGTGGTCAGGAAGCCTAGAATTGTTTTGACCAGCACAAGGGTAGATGATTTACCAGAAGAGGTTCAGGAACTACTGGAAGAGTTCGCTGACATAGTAGTGGACGAACTACCTCGTTCGTTGCCACCGATCAGAAGTGTGAGTCATCATATCGATTTCATACCAGGAGCCATTTTGCCAAACAAAGAAGTGTACAGATTGATGCCCCAAGAGAATGAAGAGGTCAAGAGACAAGTCCAAGATCTATTGGACAAAGGATTGGTCAGAGAAAGCGTGAGTCTGTGTGTTGTTCCAACAGTACTCAGTCCGAAGAAAGACGGAGGCTGGAGGATGTGTACTGACTCGAGGGAGATTAAAAAAATAACCATCAGGTAGAGATTTCCATTGCCAAGGATGGATGATCTGATGGATTGCTTGAGTGGAGCAATTTTTTTTTCAAAGATTGATTTGAAAAGTGGTTATCACCAGATTCGCATGAGGGAAGGTGATGAATGGAAGACAACCTTCAAGACTAACAAAGGGTTGTATGAATGACTTGTTATGTTGTTTGGATTAACAAACGCGCCGAGTACTTTCATGAGGTTGATGAACGAAGTCCTAAGGGAGTTCATCAGAAAATTTGTTATCATATATCTTGATGATATATTAATTTTCAGCAAGACAGAAGTCGAGCATCTGAAACATTTGGCTAGAGTGATGCAGAGGTTACAGCAGGAGAAGTTGCTAATAAACATGAAGAAATCCTCATTCGTAAAGACATAACTCATTTATTTGGGTTTTGTTATTTCTGCAGATAAATTGACGATGGATCTAGATAAGGTGGAGGTAATCAAGAATTGGCCATTACCGAAGAGTATATTTGAGGTGAGAAGTTTTCACGGATTGGCTAGTTTCTACCAAAATTTCATCAGACATTTCAATGGAATTAGTGCACCAATGATGGATATAGTGAAGAAGAGACATAAATATTTTCACTGGACCAAAGAAGCTCAGAAGAGTTTTAATTTGTTGAAGAGGAAGATCACAGAACAACCAATTCTGGTGTTGTCAGATTTCCAAAAGACATTTCAAGTGAAGTGTGATGCAAGTGGGTTTGCAATAGGGGTAGTCTTGAGTCAAGATGACAGGCCGATAGCATACTTCAACGAGAAGCTGAATGAAGTGAAAGTAAAGTACTCCACTTATGATAAGGAATTCTATGCTATTATACAGGCATTGCAGAAATGGAGACATTACTTGATTCCCAAGGCGTTTGTCTTGTACAGTGACAATCATGCACTACAATTTGTGACTCAACAGGAAAAGTTGAATCAAAGACATGTAAAATGGGTAGAATATATGAAAAATTTTACTTTTGTGATTAAACATATTTCCGGTACTACTAACAAAGTTGTTGATGCTTTGAGCAGGAAATGTTTGCTATTGCAGGAGTTCATAGTCAATACATTGGGTTTTGATGATCTCAGGGACATGTATAGGAATGATATAGATTTTAAAGAGGCGTATGAAGCAACTGATAATCAAATTCTCAGAGATAGAAGCCAATGGGTAGAATACATGATCCAGGAAGGATTACTGTTTAAAAGTAATCAGCCTTGTATTCCAAAATGCTCCATGAGGGAGAATCTGCTGAAAGAGAAACACAGTGGACTGGCCATGCATTTTTGTCATGAAAAGACGTTCGAAAAGTTGAATGAGTCATATTTTTGGCCAGGAATGCGAGCAGATGTCAAGAGATTGGTGGACAGATGCAGAATTTGGTAGCATTCGAAGGGGAAGAGATAGAATGCAGGGTTTTATCAACCATTACCCATACCTAAGAAGTCGTGGGATGCAGTCAGCATGGAATTCATATTGGGGTTGCCAAGAACACAAAGAGGTTTTGATGAAATCTTTGTGGTGGTGGATAGATTTTCCAAAATGGCACATTTTATACCATGTCAGAAAACCAGTTACGCAACGCACATTACGAATCTGTTTTTCAAAGAAGTCATTCGACTTCACAGCTTACCAAGGAGCATAGTTTCGGATCGAGACACTAAGTTCGTAGGACACTTTTGGAGGACCTTATGGAAGAAGCTGGGAACTAACCTGTCGTTTAGTTCAGCTTATCATCCTTAGACGAATGGACAGACAGAAGTGGTAAACAGAAGTCTGGGAGACTTGTTGAGAAGCTTGGTGACAGAACACCACAGCCAGTGGGACAACATATTACCACAGGAAGAATTTGCTTACAATGAATCAGTTAACAGAATCACGGGTTAGATTCCATTTTAGATTGTCTATGGAATGCAGCTGAGAGGAATTTCTGAGCTAAGAGATTCAGAATAGACTGCAACTAGGAGCACTAGTGCAGAAGATTTCGCAGAGGCGATGAAGGAACTTCACAACCAGGTGAAGGAGCGATTCCAGAGTTTAAGCCAGGAATATAAGCGCAGAGAAGATCATCACATGAAACAACTTCAATTTGAGGTTGGTGATTTGATTCTGGCACATTTGAGAAAGGAAAGGTTCCTGAGAGGAACATATAATAAACTGAAGATGAATAAAATCAGACCATGTAAGGTCTTGAAGAAATTTGGGGCGAATGCTTACAAGATTGAATTACCCGATGGGATCGGAATTTTTCCGATATTCAATATCTTGGATTTCTACCCATATAAAGCTGAGGAAACAGGGACAGAAAATAAACAGCCAGAGGTCCCGTGGACAAAATAGATGCTAGTTGTAGAAAAGCCACAGATGGAGCACATACTGGACAAAAGGGTCGGCAAGAAGACCAGGTGAAAGAAACACTTTGAATATTTGGTCAAGTGGAAAGTCCATCCAGTTGAAGATCCCAGCTGGGAGAACGAAACAGAGATCCAAAGGCATGGACACACCATACGCAAGCTCATGGATAGGGTCCCATGAAAATTTTCAAGCAAGGGAGTATGATGCAGGAGCATCTCAAGCGAGCCAGCGTAGAGATAAAAGACAACTGGAAAAGTGCCCAGTGAAAATTTTGAAAATGTCTTGAAACATTAATGAAGTCATCAAGTGGAGGCACACTTGTAAAATGTAAATAGACCTTGAGCTATCCGCTCTCATCCTTAGTAGATAGAATGCATTTATAATAGTCAATGCAAGTATATAGAATTTAATGTGTAGATTAGACAGTTTTGAATGAGAGAGGGAAATGGGATATAGACACCCTCATTGTGTATTGTAACATAGAATAAAATAGATAGTGAAGAACATTACCAAGAAAAAGAGCATACAGAGCTGAAAAAGAGAAACTGTGTTTGAAAAACACCCATGTACATAGATTTGAGTTAATAGAAGAAGTCTTAATTCAGATTCATGGCATGGTATTTGTTTCTTGTAAGTGTATGATGAATGGTATGTTCATGGTTTTACTCTTTCTTCCATGCAATTTCTTTTATGCTATGTATGAATGATTTCTTGTTGAATGTTTGAAATCTAAGAGGAAAGGGTAAAGGAATGAGTTTCAATTGTTTCTCTATCTGAGCAAGAGTTCCTGCAAGGAGTGCAATTAAATTGTCTGCAAGGAGTGCGTTGACAAAGGTTTCAGAGGTTTGACTCTAAAATCTCAGACAAGATAGATTTTGTTCTTATTTCCTCGAAAGTGTAGCTAGGTATAGGAGCCATGCAGGGTGTGCATAGGCTGAGTAGAGTTTCAGGTTTTGTAACCTGAATGAAGTATTGAGAGACTGCTGCTGCAGGAAGTGCGCAGAGTCGACGGACTCCAATTCCTTGGAAGTAATTAAGGAATTTGCCGCAAGGAGTGCGTGCATGAGTCTTCTTCAAGACTCAGAGTTAGAGGAAGCTCAGGTAGGATAAAGCCTTCAAATTCGTCGAAGGAAGCACAGGAAGTTTGTGCATTGGAGCAGTGAGAAGGTGTCACAAGTTTGGGTCACAGGGAGTTAAGTACTGTGGAAAAACACTCTGGTAGAAAATTGTAGACATCCTTAAGAAGGAAAAAACAGATGGTCATAATTCTCTGTGCAGAATTCGCAAAGTCCTGTGAGTTGTCAGATCTCATGAAGGAGCAGGGGAGTTACGAAGAGAGTTTCGAAAGATTCAATCTCACAAGGAGTAGAGCCGTATATTGAAGCCACCGGAGCCGTTGGATTTACCTATGGATTTCTATTTTTGGGTTTCGTGAGTTGAAGTCCCAAAATCTTTGCATCAGGACTCGCGAAATCATGAAGAGCGAAGTCCTGAGGATGAGAAGATTGTGTGGACCACAGAATCAACAGGGTGGACAGGTGGCACACTCTCGATAAAGAAGTCAATTATGTGGACCATTTCGGGTTTTGGTGGGGTGAAGTCCCAAAATGTTTGCATTAGGATTCACAAAATCGCGAAGTCCGAAGTCCTGATGGGAAGAAGGGTTGTTGAAAGGTCAACCTTGCGAGCACATCAGACTTTCGGTAAATCAGGTTTCGAAAGTCGAGGGGACGATTTGCTTGACATCGCAACCCCCAAAATCGTGATGAGGAGAAACTCGAAATAGAGAGAGAAAAGGTCAACTGTTGACTGTTTTCGGGTTTCAAAGATTGAGAGACAAGGAACTTGACCACCGGATTCACGAAAGTGTGAATTCCAATCTCCTGAAGTATAAGTGGAATTTCTTGAAGGTATTTGTGGGTGCAAATTTCCCGAGAGGGGAATAGGAGAGCCATTTCCGGGAGCTCTTCAGGCCAGTGGAAGAGGAAAGATCCTGTGTACGTGACCTTATAACCTATGGGTTGAGGAGGGCGGTGCTTGCATCACATGGTATCAGAGCACAGGAAATTGCAGAAGTTGATTTTGTGATTGGATAGAATTCAAATTTGCAAAAATAATTTCTTGGTGCTACAACTGATTCAATATCGAAATGGCTTACAATGGCTTCAGGTTAGAGTATGCACTCAAGGATAGCTAGAACTTGTTAAGAACCAAACATCAATATAGCATAGAGAAACCTCAGGAAAAGTACTCAATGCCTTGAAAAAGAGATAATTTCAGATTATAAGCCTCTTCGAGGGGGCAATCTCGTTTTACCCCACTTAAATGTTCAAGTACAAGATGATTCAAAATGAAAATGTCTCCTTGGTATATATAGGAGACTAGGAGGTATAATTACAACTAATGGCTTAAAGCTGACATAAATAAAATAGCATTACTAATATAATATGCCCCAATTAAGGGGTAATGAGCCAATATTAGGGCTTAACATGCCCCTCCCCTTGAGACAAGTGTTGTCCGCAACGCTTGAGTAACTCTGGATGCTTCTGTGTAAAAGACTCATCTTCCCAAGTGGAATCTTCAGCCGGAAGTTTCCTCCATTTAATGATATACTCTAAAATGGATCTATTCCTCAGCTGGCGAATTCTTATGTTAGTGATGGCTTAGGGCTCCAATATGATTTTTCCTTCCTCGTCAAGTTTTGGAAATATAGTTTGAACTGGGATCTTGTCACCTATAACCTTCTTTAAGCATGAAACATGGAAAACTAGGTGTACTCATGAAGATGCAGACAGCTCCAATTTGTATGCCATAGTACCAATCTTTTGCAACACCTTATAAGGT
>ML804099.1:102660-116874 GCA_009831015.1 Picea engelmannii
GAGTCCCAACTCCTTATACCCTGATCTCGTTGGGGACATGCAAAGAAGGATCGAGAATGAGCAGACCGCTCTGATACCACTGATCCGGATTTATGTAGGAACACAATGAAATACAGAAATACACATAAAAGCAGAGATGCAGCGGAAATAAGACTTCATTTCATTATTAACAAAATGACTGAAATATGCTTACAGACAGAATGTAAATAAACTAGCTAGGGCACTGGTAGCTTATCTCTGAGAAGAGATGTGTCTGCTACTCGCATCCATGAGAAGATGATTACAATGAGGCTCTAGAGGCCTTTTTACAATAGATGAGAATTCCAAAAGTCATAAACATCCAAAAACCTAACCCTAGGAGATGAAGCGCCAAAAGTCATGTGGGCCCCGTTTGGGTAAGCTAGTACATCAACTTCCTGGGGTCGTAACTTTTGCATACGATCTTCGTTTTAGGCGTGTGATAGCTCGTTGGAAAGGTATCATCGAGGAGATTAATTTTGGGGGCTCAATTATTCCTTCTTCTATCATTGAGAACCTCGATCTCAAAAAACCTTCATTTAGGCCCTCAAAATGGCCCCGGAAGTTAAACCTGCTAAAAATAGTAAATTGCCAAAATTGCTAGAAAACTATTTTGAGCCATTCGGAAAAGGTGGGTGGCCACCGATATCCACCTGGATCATATTTCTTCTCTGTAATTCCATAGGTTTAATCAAAATTGGATATGCCAAGTGGAATTTATGGTAACTTCCTCACAACTTGCATATTTTTGGCCTTTCCGGGAGATCTCACTTGTATAGCATTCCCCACACAAAATAATTGATATAAAATTCTAAAACTCACACCCAAAATACTAAATACTATCCACGATCCAATGAAACCAGTCCCACTCAATTTGTATAGTCTAGCAAGAAGTTATGATTGTTTTACCTGGAACACCTTCTTGAGACTAGTCAATAGGACTAGTCAGATACCCTATCTTACACAAGGTGTATCTACAAATTTAAGATGACCCAGAAGCTGAAATTTTTAACATAGATACCTTATTAATTTCTGTAAATGGCCTCCAGAGTTCAGGGTCTGAAACATTACAAAAAATGTTTTATAGAGAGAATTTTGCAATGACTCATTTCAGGATGATTCCAGAACCCTATCTTGTATAGGCTGTATCTACAAACGTATAAGGCCTCAGGAGCTGAATTTTGAACCCAATGTAAATTGATCTGTCTAATAAATATCCTCCAAGATGTTCCTTCTAAAACGTTGTAGAAAGAAAGATATAGTGAAAATTCTACAGTGTCTCAAATGTAGCAGTGAAACCCCAAGACCTTGAGCTCTGATACCATATGTTAAGAACCAAACATCAATATAGCATAGAAAAACCTCAGGAAAAGTACTCAATGCCTTGAAAAAGAGATAATTACAAATAATAAGGCTCTTCGAGGGAGAAACCTCCTTTTACCCCACTTAAATGTTCAAGTACAAGATGATTCAAAATGAAAATGTCTCCTTGGTATATATAGGAGACTAGGAGGTATAATTACAACTAATGGCCTAAAGCTGACATAAATAAAATAACATTACTAATATAATATGCCCCAATTAAGGGGTAATGAGCCAATATTATGGCTTAACAGAACTACATTGCTTGGAAGGGCACGATGTAGGTAGTACTCGAAGACAATGGCTTGAAGGAATTCAATGACAAAGATGTTCCTAAGCCAGATGATGCAAACACTGCAAATCTTGATGCATGGAAAACAAAAATGGCAAAGGCGAGAAGGATCCTATTGGAGGGAGTACGAGACCATATTGTCTCAAGCCTCCATGGGAAATTCACACCATATTCAATGTGGAAGACTTTAACAGATCTATTCCAAAACAACAACGACCATAGGAAATTGGCGCTCAAAGATAAACGTAGGAAGATCAAGATGGAAAAGGGAGACTCCATTCCAAAATATCTCATGAAGTTTGTCCAATGTCGAGATGATTTGGGGAGTGTGGGAATAACAATCATTGATGATGATTTGGTGATCTTGGCTCTCCTAGGAATTCCCAAGAGTTGGCACAGTTATCAAGACTCTGTCAATGGAAGGGAAAAATTGCCAGATTGGGAATGACTATGGTCGGATCTAGTGCAGGAGGAGTTCAGGCGGAACACCAGAGATGGCTCTTCATAAAAGCATGATGATGAAGAGGAGTGTGATTTGGCTTCCAAGGAAAGGAAATGGAAGGGGAATAAATTCCATTCAAAATACGAGTCTAAAGGAAAGAAGATGGATTTGTCCAAAGTGAAGTGTTTTCACTGTCATGGACATGGGCATCTCACTACTAACTTTCCGCAGAAGAAGAAGAAAAATAAGGCTGCTGGAGCTGCAACTGGTGAGGCCCTTGTCTCACAATTTGAACTTGAATTCTCCTTGATCGCATGCATGGAATCAAGTTCATTGGGATCGATGTGGTATTTGGATAGTGGTGCTTCCTTCCACATGATAGGAGATAAGGAGCTTTTCAGTGACTTGGAGGAGAAAGATCTCAAAATGCATATTGACATGGGTGACGATGGACGATACAGTGTGACTGGCATTGGTACCATTAAATTTCAGAGGGATTCAGGTAAACCATTTCAATTGAAAGATGTTATGCATGTTCCAGGTCTGAAGAAAAACTTGGTCTCAGTCGCAATGTTGGAGGACATAGGCTATGATGTTGTTTTCAACAATGGAAAATCCTCCCTGCGACATAAAACAATGGGTCAAGTAAAAAAGATATGGATTTGAGTTAAGAATCTCTACAAGTTGGAGGTATATGCCTACGCTTCCATGATGGACAAGGTAGAAAAAGTTGTGAGCCGGAATGAGGGAGAATTATAGCACAGACAATTGGGCCATCTTCATCATGGAGCCTTGAAAATCATGCAACAAATATCTACTAGACTTCCAATGGGACCACTTGCTTAGTTAGATCAGTGCAAGGGTTTCACCATGGGGAAGTATGTAAAGTCCACCTTTCACAAAAAGGAGAACCATGCTTTGGTGATCCTGGAGAGAATTCACACAGACGTGTGTGGACCATTCTCGGTTGCTTCAACAACAAAACATAAGTATTATGTTATTTTTGTTGATGAATTTTCTCATAAATGTTGGATCTTCTTCATGCAGAAGAAGGATCAAACATTCTCAAATTTCTATGAGTTTAAAGCATTGGTGGAGAAAGAGTTGGGGAAGTAAGTGAAGGCTCTGAGGAGCGATAATGGTGGAGAATACATCTCTAACGAATTCAAATACTTTTGCAGCAAAGAAGGAATTCAAAGAGAACTCATAGTGCCTCATAACCCACAACAAAATGGGGTCACCGAGAGGAAGAACAGAAAGATCATGGGTGCAACATGAGCGATGTTGCTTGATCAGGGCATACCAATGAATTTGTGGGTGGAAGCATGCAACACTACAGTTTATGTGCAAAATCGTTGTCCTCACAGAGTACTTGGCATGAGTACACCTAAAGAAGATTTCACTGGTAAGAAACATGATGTTTCTCATTTTAAGATTTTTGGCTCATCTGTTTATGTGCATGTGACCAAGAACGCCAAGAAGAAGCTGGATCCGACTACTGAAGTTGGGATATTTTTGGGATACAAAGAAACACCCCATAATTATCATGTGTATTTTCCTAATAGTAAGATGACTGTTATGCGACGGGATATAAAATTCAATGAGGGGAAAGCCATGTGTTTGTCGCTTGAGAGGGAGCTAGAATTGCATGCAGAGGAGGAACTGTTGGTTCCCAAAGATGAGTCTCAAGATGTGGATCAGCCACATGAGGAGGTTTATGGAGTGGAGGAAGCCACTCATGCAGATCCATAAATCAGAAATGGCAGAAAGCGCACCATGAAAGATGATAGATTGAGACTAGTTGTTGCAAAGAATGTAGGAGCCCCTACTTCACAGTGCAGACAGAGACAATATCTTAATCAATTTACTAGAAACATGGATCTCATGAGAAAATTTATTGTGAATAAACCATCTTCCTTTCAGGAAGCAGTGCATAATCCCACTTGGGTTGATGCAATGGTGGAGGAGTATGACTCCATTGTCAAAAACAGTGCATGGGGAATTGTCCAAAGACCGGTTGACAAATCAATGGTAGGTTTGAGATGGATCTACAAGGTAATATTTTAATCATTTTTCTTTATGTTGATGATTTAATACTGACTAGTGATGAGAAACTGATACACTCATGAAAGGAGAACCTTGCAAAGGAGTTAGAGATGAAGAATATGGGCCTCCTTCATTATTTCCTTGGATTGGAAATATGGCAGCGAGATGGTGAACATTTTGTGTCTCAAGGAAAGTATGCAAGGGAGATATTGGGTAAGTTTCACATGGATGGTTGCAAACCCATTGATACTCCTCTTCCAGGAAACTGGAAGAAAGAGGATGCTACTTCTGGAGAGGTAGTGGATGCTACTATCTATCGACAATTAGTGGGTTCACTAATGTATCTAGTGAACACAAGACTAGACATTTTCTATGCGGTTAAATAACTGAGTCAAGAGATGGTTAAGCCTACCAAGCTCTTTTGGAAGGTGGGTAATCATGTCCTGAGATACCTAAGGGCACATATGAGTATGGATTATGGTACAGACAAATGGATGAGGTGAAGTTGCATGGCTTCACGGATGCAGATTTGGTAGGCAACCCAATAGACAGAAAGAGCACATCAGGGGGGATATTTAGTATCAAATCTACAGATATTTCTTTGTACAACAGGAAGAAAATATTTGTGGCACTCAGTTCAGTCGAAACAGAATACATGGCAGCGAGTCAAGCTGCATGTGAGGCTATCTAGATGAGAAAGATATTGGTTGGTTTGTTTGGTTCTCATTTAGATCTGGCAGTGATTCATTGTGATAATCAGAGTTGCATTAAATTCTCTATTAATCTTGTGTTTCATGATAGATCTAAGCATATAGATATCCAGTATCATCATATCAGAGAGTGTGTGCAGTAGAAGATCATGTTGCTTCACTACATTCCTACAGAATATCAGGATGCAGACATTATGACAAAGGTGCTCACCAGGAGAAAATTTGAATACCATAGAGACAGGATCGGGGTGAAGGATAATCCCTTTCTTGTTGAGAGGGAGTGTTGAGATTCAACAAGAAGATCCTAGTGAAAATTAATCACCTACACTAGGATGGAGCCTCAGGATATTTTTAAGTGGAAGTATATTTTTAGATGATGAGAAAATTCTATTTATAGATGACGTCTATTTATAGATGGCGAGTGAATTATATTTATAGATGTATGTCGACTATTATTATCCCTTAATAATATTTGCACAATAAATATTAGTCTATTCTTAACGAGTACTTGGAAATAGTTAACTGAAGTGGAAAATCAGTTAGCTATAGGAAATTCGAGTTCAAAGGTTGACCGGTGGGACATGCAAGTCAAATTAGATGTAACTGAGTGATTCAAAGTTGTAACAAAGTTGGATGTGTAGTTATGTGAGTTATGAAGTAGTTTAACTCAGTTAAGTGAGTTAATCTCATTTGTACTAGTTGTAAATGATATTACACTAGTGAGAGATCAGTGAATTAATTATTAATTAATTCACAATCAGTGATCTCACATGCAACTGAAGATTTACCATTGTTAACTACATGCATGTCAGATCCAATGGAGACCCAGTTGAGATAATAGGTGAAAGGGATAGTTTGACTATCAATTGTGACATTAGTGAGTGCACTCATGAAACCACACACACAGTGGATGTTCCCATGAGGATTGCACAACCTAGGCAAGAGGGATTCATTCACTGGAGGGATTTTCATTTTAGCAGGGATTGCGCAGAGGAGGCAGGTTGTCTAAAAGCAATAAATTGGCACACAAATTTGTCAATTTTTGTATGACAGTGTGAGATGATTGTATATTGTACTGAGAGAACTTGGATTAGAGTTTTGTATGAGATTATTTCATGATCCATTATATATACATAATATATGATAGTGGGGTTTTTAGCTTTATGCTTTCCCGGTAAAACATCTGTGTTATATGTGATTGATCTTTCTTCTTGATATTGCAATTGGTGATCGTGTTTTAAATTCTGTAAGAATATTTGTAGAAGTGATTTTGTATTTAATATTGGAATATAATTGTTAGATCAGGAGAATCCATGCAATATATAATTTGTATTAAAATTTCTACATTTCAGTTGTTAGAGAATGTAGACTATATGTGCAAATTAAATAAGGCCTTGTATGGTCTAAAAGAGGCTCCTAGAGCATGGTACTCTAGACTAGATAAATATCTACAATAGGCAAGGCTCAGAAAAGGAAGTGCAGACTGGAACCTCTACATCAAGGTAAGTCAAGGTAATATTTTATTAATTGAATATTATGTTGATGATATTATTTTTGGTATTGATGATGACAGGTTAAGCCAGAAATTTGCAAAGGATATGAAGAATGAATTTGAAATGTCATTACTTGGAGGACTATCATTCTTTCTAGGACTTCAGATACGTCAAAGCAACCAAGGAATTTTTATTTCTCAAACCAAGTATATCAGAGAAATGCCAAAGAGGTTATGAATGGAAGATTGCAAACCAGTTATCACTCCCATGAAAACCAGTTGCATGTTAAGAAAAGATGATGATTCAAAGTATACAGATCAGAGGAAATACAGGTCAATGATTGGTAGCCTACTATATGTGACATCATCCAGACGAGATGTAATGCAGGCAGTTGGAAAGGTGGCGTGACTTCAAGAAACACCAAAGGAATCACATGTGTTAGCAGTGAAGAGGATTTTCAGATATCTCAAAGGAACATAAGAGTTTGGATTATGGTATCCAAAAGGAAAGGATCTATCTCTTATTGCCTACACAGATGCAGATTGGGCAGGTTGTATTGATGACCGATGAAGCACTAGTGGAGAAACGTTCTACTTGGGTGAGTGTTTAGTATCATGGCTAAGAAAGAAACAATCATATGTATCTCTATCTATAGGCAAGGCAGAGTATATTGCAGCAACAACATTTTGTACGCAATTTCTTTGGATGAAACAAAATCTGACAGATATACAGGTTGAGTATGATGATCCCATTCCAATCTATTGTCATGATACAAGCACCATCAGTATCTGAAAGAACCTAGTGATGCACTCCAAGACAAAGCACATTCCAATCAAGTATCACTTTCTATGGGAACAGGTTGCAGAAAAGAACATCAGAGTTGAGTATGTGGGCACAAAATAACAAGTGGCAGACATATTTACAAAACCACTTCCATGGGAAGCCTTTGAGTATATTCTCCAGAGACTCGGAGTTATTTCTACTTCAAAATGAATGATTTTGAATGCTTATCTTATATGTATTAGATTTACATGAGGAAGCACCATAAAGAGGAAAATTTAGTTAGGGGGAGAAACCCCGAATGGAAAGATACATTTTCCATTGATGACAAAGGGGGAGAGATTTATCATATGTAGAGGAACGAGGCATGATTCCATGGGAAGGAATGGTCATGAAGATGCAGAGGACAGAGGCATGTTTCTAGGGGGAGCATGAGTGATATGACTTCAGTATTGCATGAAATCATTTTAGTATTGCATCAGAGTGTTTCCATCAATGCCAAAGGGGGATATTGTTGATTAAGATTGGTTGTCATTGATGTCAACCCTTGAAGAAAGTCCAATAGTGAATTCTGGTAGGACAAATTATTGGGTAATGGACTCAAGGTTGTTTCATGTATAATGGTACGAGTTTCAATATATTTGAATTTAATACTATTCTATATGGATAGTACATGTCATGTCATTTCTAGTGGTATGTGAAACGTCACATAACTCCTCACGGTTTGAGAGTTATGGCCTTACGAAGTTGGAGGAGCTTCATATATTGGCTTGAAGCCCCAAAAGGTCAAAGAAGTTAAAGAGATTGCAAAGAAGAAATTATTATTTAAATGATAAAGTAAAGTGACAAATTCAGGAAGGATTATTTAAATAATAAAGTGAAGTGACAAAATCAAAGAAGATTATTTAAATGATAAAGTGAGGTGACAAAGTCAAGGAGGAATATTTAAATGATAAAGTAATGGAGAACCTTCTAATTATGGAAAGTGGTTAACCCTAAAAATGAGGAAAATAGGTTAAGTAACCTATAAATGGGTTAAGTGACCTAGAAATAGGTTAAGTGACCTAGAAATGGGTTAAGTGACATAGAATATGGATAGTATAAATAAGAGGCAAGGCTCTCTCATTTTATATCACACTTGAGAAAATTGAATATCTATAGGTGACTGAGGTAACCAAAGGATATATGAGCCTAATTTCAGAGGGAAGGTGAAGAAAAAAAGGCTAGAACTCAAGGGAGGATAAGTTCTTTTGATGATGCTTTATAGGTATGTTATTTATAGGTCATCTCACCATTTTCGAAATAACTTTTTTTCTAGAATGATTCAGACTATGTTATTGATAGGAAATTGAGGAAACCTATCCAAGTATCTGTGGTAAAAAATTCAGCTTGTGGGACACTACATTTTTGGATTTACACTCCGTGGAAAATAAGGTTTGTGGCTAGTCCTGAAACTAGTCTAAAACGGGTGTTTAAGGTAAAAACGTCATAAGTTCTTCACAAATGTTCCATATTCAGTAAGACCAACTGTGTTGGTTATAGTACATTATTTTTTATTCTTTGTAACATTTTCAGATCCATTCAACAAATATTTTGTGTGGGGCACGCTCTACAAGGTTGCTCTATAGAATAAGCCATAATTCAGCAAGGTATGATGTTTTTGCTATAACTCTTTTTATGAGAGGTTCCAAGTAGTGACACCTAGAGGAAGTTCATAAATCAAATTGACGAACATTGTGTACTACTTTTATATCTGTATTCATTACAGGTACATAGTTATGATTATTTCAAGTTAGGGTTGTTGACTAATCCCAAAATATTCATGTGAGACTAAAGAAATGTTTGATGAAAATGCTAGTCTCTTGTTGTGAAAGTTAAGGAAGGTTTGCAGGTATGTGATCATATACACCAGGTCTATTAGAGAGTTACAAATCATATTTGGATGATGAAATTGATGAGGGATTTTTTTTAAGGTACATGGTTGAGACAAGTACTTGATGAGTTGGCACATACATGAGGTTTATAGTTGATGATGTTTGTACATATTGATGAGTCATAGTTGATGAGTAGTTGACACATGATTGGTACATACTTGGTACAGGGTTGGATGCACTTGTTTATGGTATAGGTTGATTACAGGTTGTTTGGTATAGGTTGGTGCATGGTTGATGCACTTGTTTATGGTACAAGTTGATTAAAGGTTGAGGTACAGGTTGATGCATGGTTGATGCATGGTCTGGGTTTATTGGTACAGTTTTACAGTGATATATCTCACAGTGATAGTGTGACAGTGGTTCCATCATTCTACTTATACTTCAGGGCAGTTGGATGGGGAAAGGAAAGGTGGTTGTAGCCGGAGAACACAGGGGGTTGTATCCTCCTTCTGGTTGTAGCCAGAGAATAAGAGAGTTGGAGCTTCCTTCAGGTTGTAGCCTGAGAAACAAGGGGGTTGGAGCCTCCTTCCAGTTGCATCTGGAAAGCAAAGGATATTTGTGCTTCCAATGAATATTCTTCAAGACATATAAAAAAAATCATTATGTGGTTTTCTACCGCTTTGGGTTTCCACGTAAATGATTTTTCATTTGTTCATTGCTTATTTACTCTATAGTTATTGGATGTTAATGTTACATTGATATAACACTTGGATTATATGGTTAAAAATGAAATTATTTCTTTATTATTNCTTAGTAATCCAACACATACATGGAATTGGCCTTCATACTTGCATAATTTGCCAAATCATTGATGAGGAACTCTATTTAAAAAAACAATTTTTAGAGCATGTGCGCACCCTGCTACACTTCTGCCTGCATACATACAATTTTTGCATGCTAGAAAGCCCCATACATACACTAGATGCACATTACACAACCCAAATATACTTCCAAAAGTTTCAAAAGTTAAAAATTTGTAAGGAATTCAGTGGAATTTACGGGTTGTTGGAGGTTTTCCAGCCAATTCATCTACCATAGCCCGTCCCCCAACCAAATAACTATCCTTTTGTCATATAAAAGGAGGTCTTGGGGTTTGATTCCACAATCAAGAATTAAAATGGTGAAACGCTTCCAAAATTCCCTTCCCTTCCCTTCCTTGCCCATGCATTTCCAATCTTTTGTGAGTTATTGCCTCAACATTCCCTCTCTAGCCCCTTTTCTTCCATACAATACATTCCCTTCCCTTTGAGGTGATCAGTAGATTGGGAGAAGAGTATTATTGAAGGTGCACTTGGAGAATTGCTAAGAGGAGCCTGAACTAGGTTTGTGAAGCGTCAACCTGCAAAGGTTGTAAGCTTCAATCTTTGATTAATGAATAAAATAATATCTTTTCCCTGTCCCAAATGTTGGTTTTATGTCTTTTCTTTGATTTATACATAACAATTTATATCTAACCCTAATTTATGAATAGAAATAGCATGCTTGTAGCCTTGTTTTCCTAGTTGTTGACGCATGTTAGCTTTGGGAGGATACTTGCAGCCTTGGGAGCTACAAAGCTTGAGGACATCAACACCAAACATTGGATAAAAGGTATGGTTTCCGACTCACTCTTTCATTGTTCTTTGTTCATATATTTTGGAATGTTTGGGGTAGTGTAGAAATTAGATTGACTTTTAGGGAGTCATTTTCTTTATCTATACTTTAAGCCCTAGTATAGTTATAGGGGGATTTTCCCGCTAGCAGAATTGGCAACTGCACTGGGGAGTCTCTCTAAGGTTTTAGAGGGAGGTTTTTTGGGTTGTTTAATTGGATTCTTGTTTTATTTTTGAGTAGTTAAGTTTACCGAGTCTCTTAACGGTTTTTGGTCATCTACAAGATGCATACCAATCTCCATGCCCTGTCAATCTGCCTAGTCTTCTTATTTTTGAAAATTCTCAGAGGTGTACGCGCCCTATTTTGGGTCAGCCCATGTACATAAGCGCTCTGTACAATAGACAACCTACATACATATGCATCTTTTTGTTGTAACAACCCACATCTCTGTGTCTTGAAAGTGTTTTTTAACAAAGAGAGAGTTTTTCTCTTTCCTGATAGAATTTTAGACTTCTCAGGACTTTCTTGAACCTGTCAAAATCTTTGTCTTTGGCCATAGCTTAGGTTAAAGTTTAGGTTAACTTGTTCCTTAGTTTTGTTTTGTTTTCCCTAAAAGGTTTAGAGAGAACTATCAAGTTTTAGATCCTCCTTTTGGTTTCTTGGTTGAATCTTTACGTTTTTACAGTTGGCTTAGGGTCTTTATCAATCTTGGTTTCAGTTTTCACTTTGTTCCTGTTTCTTTCTTTGAAAAAAAATATATATATATTACTTTAGTTTTTCTTTTCTAAAGCAGTTTGAAAAATCAAAAAAAGAATTTAGTTTCTTGTATTTAGTTTGGTAAAGTAGTCAAGGTTGTTGTTTGCAAAAAAAAAGGAGTCTTTGTTTCAAAGTTCTTTTCGATTTCCTAAAATACAAGTAGTTCTGCTTAGTCAAACAAAACCACTTTTTAGGAAACTTTTAATTACAAGATCTTGAAACAATGTTTAGAAAAGTTGAATTTTACAAGCTTTGTCTTAATTTCAAAGTATCTTTTGCTTTCAAATTCTTTAAAGTTATCTTCCTTATTTTTCTCTTCATAACACCATCAGTTGCATGATCGCACCTTTTGCGTAAATCAAGCCTTAAAATTAACACTTAACTTAAAATATATTAGACTTTATGTTTGTAGGGTTCACCGACTAGTTTAGGGTTTTAGGTCCTTGAAATAGGTGTGAAGAGGAAAATCTTCAAGGCCATTTTAAAATAAACATTGGAATCTGAGATAGGGAATGTCTTAAGTCCAACATCATAAGAGTTAGTTGGGACCCCTCTCTAACACAGGGGATAAACATGAGGTTGCATGAGGAAAGGAAGAGGAGATAACCCCTCCAAAGCCAGACTAAAAGTAGTGGGGATTGTACACTGAGGGCATTTCTAGGGAACAACACCGATCACATTTACCTATGGATATTTATGGACCTCAAATCCATTAGAACTCCCCAGTTGTCTTCTGAAACAATTGCTTTCGGAACCCTGGAAGGGATTCAGACTTGTTATCCTTCTCATTATGATCTTCCTGACTGTCGACTATACCCTCCTGCTGATTGAATATGAGTTGGAAACCTAGTTTCTGATATTTTACAAACTTACACAGGTGGTTGTAGGGATATATCACTGTATCTAGGAAGGAAGTCGGATTGCACTTCACAGATTATACCCAAAGTGTGCTTCTGTGTTCGAGTTGCACTTGCACCGGTTAGTTTCTCCAATGTCAATTGATGTAACCATCCTTCCCTCTAGTTAGTCTATTGCTTGATTTATCTTTAGGAAAAAATTTAGTGTGTGATTTATGTTCCACGCTAGTCAATACTTACTATGTCATTTGATCATTTCACAAAGTGGAAGATCAGCATATTCATTGGTCGCGAACGCTTTAGGGTCTATCACCAGTTACTTTGGAGCCACCTACAACAATGTTGAGGCAAATACTTGATCAATAAGGATCGTTCGAAGAAAACGAGTTGCAGGAAACTGTGCCCAAGCTTGTTCTAAGAGGAGACTTTCCGGCTCCGGAGGAGTCTATCATTTCTGACCTTGATACTGAAGGTTTCAGGCCAGTGAATCCTTCGATTACCAACTTTTTGTTAAATTTTTAATTAAAATAATGTACCAAGGAAAGTGTTTCTCTTCCCTAGGCACCTAAGGGGAGAAATTGCCGAAATTGGGTCTTAGTCAAATTAATTTGTGAGATGAAAATTAAAAGATAAATTTATGATTGAAGTGAGGGTGAGTGAAGAGACACCAAATCTCAGCCACCCATCTAATCTAATCTCAGCTGTTAGATTAGAAAACTCCTCACCTTCCCTGATGAGGTTGACTAAGGCAAATGGGCGCACCCATTCTTGAGAGTTGAAGAAATCTTGGTGAGAGGCCAAGAGGCTTTTTGGTGAGATGCCAAGAGCAAGAGGAAGAAACAACAGTGTTGTTGAGAGAACAAGAGAGGAGCTGAAGAATTCTTGTTGAGAAAACAAGAGAGAGCAAGAGAGAGGTCGAGCTGAAGAAAAGAGATAGCAGCAATAATTTCTGGGAGCACTGGCATGCATTCCAAGGTTGCCGAATAGCATTGAGTGGCACATAAATTGAATCTTAGCAGAGTTTTGGCACAAATTTTGTGACAGTCCGTACATCATTAATTGTCGTACTGTTGTACGAATTTCAGGTTCAAAAATTGAGGAGTAAAGCTACAGGAATGTCCAGATAAGTTTGTGTAAATATCTGAAGATGAAAATGTTGTAAAAGAATTTCTCAGAAGCTCATACATAATACAAATCCCTCTCTAACTGGTTTTCCCCTTGTGGGTTTTTCCAGGGTCGAAGTTAGACCAAAAATATTTGTGTCTAATATTTTCTGAGTTTTTCATATTGCTGATATTTAATTTCTGCGTTGAAAACGATGTTCATAATCCTCATGTTTCAATTCTGAAATTTATTTTCTGTTCAGAAATTTATTTTCTGTTAAGTTTTTAGATGTTGAAACACCACTGTAGCTTATGATGAAACACCGTTGTAGATTATGCTGAAACACAATGCTGAGTATATGCTGAAACACTAGGCTGTAGCATATGCTGATGCTGAAACACTGCTGTGAGCAGATGCTAAAACACCAGGCTGTAGCATATGCTGATGCTGAAACACCGCTGTGAGCAGATGCTGAAACACCGCTGTAGCATATGCTGAAACAGTGCTGAAACTGAGTTTGGCATTTAAATTTGACTGAAAAAGCAGAGAGACTGAAACTGGGTTGGGATTTTGAAAAATTAACATGGTATCAAAGCTGAGTTGAAGAAAGGCAGAAATTTCAGCAGACAGAAAATAGGACAGCAGTCACTTCACAAGGCAGATTTTTGAATTTGTGATTTTCACCAGAAAGAGGGTCATGGCTACTGGTTTGAGGGTTGAAGACAGACTTGATGGGGCAACGAATTTTGGTGCTTGGAAGGAGAGGATGATCTTGCTTTTGCAAGAGAACGAGTTGTGGGACATTGTGGAGAATACCACTACTCATC
>ML804100.1:0-17989 GCA_009831015.1 Picea engelmannii
ACAATATCAATGTCCCATCCTTCTTCTTCACGAATAGGATCGGGGAACCCCAAGGTGACACACTTGGGCATGTGTAACCCTTCTTCAAAATCTCTTCAAGCTGCAATTGCAGTTCTTTCAGCTCTGGTGTACTCATTCTGTAAGGAGATTTCGACACTGGAGCTGCTCCAGGCATCAAGTTTACAGAGAAATCAATATCTCTCTTCAGGGGTAATCCTAGTACCTCCTGGAATACATCTTCGAAATCTTTTAATACTTTGTGGTATTCAATACTTGACACCTTATCCTTAGGTGTTTCCTCCACATGGGCTGCAAATAATTGACAACCTTTTCTTTAGCACTTCTTCAGCTGCATTGTTGAGATTTCTCTGATAGCAACAAATCTGGGAATTCCTTGGACTGTTTTATGATTTCCTTCCTCATCCAAGAAAGTGAATGCCTTGTTACAACAGTCTAATATGGCATGGTGTTGGTACAACCAATCCATCCCAATTATACAGTCATAAGAACCTAAAGGTAGAACATTCAATTCATCCTTTGTGCTCAGTCCATTCATGTCCACTGGACAGGACTTAACTAACTTAGTGACTTTCCTCTTGGTTCTTGTAGCCAACTGCACTAACCAAGACTTTTCATGTTTTCTTCTCGACAATTGCAAATTTTACACCACTCTAGGATCTATATAACTATGGCTAGCCCTTGAATGAATTAAAATAGAAAATGCATGGCTGTTGATCATACCTTCCAGTTCAATCATGTGTGACTGATATTATTCTTTCTTATTGTCTAGGGCGGCATAGATCATGGGTATTCTACTGCCCATTCCCTCCACTATTTCAGCCTGGTGAACATTGTGGATAGTTCTCACTTTGTCATTTATGTGGGGGAAATTTATGTACCTATGGTTTCCTTTACAGCCCCAATATTCCATAGGTGGTTATCTTGGCATCTTCCCACCCACTTCATCCTTCATGGGCTCTCTAAAAGATGGCTTTCCTTGAGGATTGTTCTTGTTCCTGAAAAAGGGTGGCTCAATTCCCTTCTTCCTCTGATCCATCTTGAATTTCTTCTTGTCTTCCCAAGCCTTCTGGAAAGTAGACTTCTCTCTTTGCTGCTCATATAAGCATTTCACTTTTCTTATCATTTCTTCCATAGTTTTTGGGTCATCATACTAAATCTTGTCCCCAATGGAAGGTGGTAGTCCACTCATATACCTTTGAATCTTGACAGTCTCCTCATGCCAAGCAACCATGTTTCGGCATATTCCTCCTTCTTATGTTCTCCATCAAACATAGGAGGCTTAATCTTGTTCATTTCTCCCTTTAGTTCATCCACTCTAGATCTCTTGTGCTTTCTGGTAGGAGATGGGCTTGAAATACTGTGTGCCCTCCTCTTGGAGAGACCTTGGGAGTGATGATGATGTCTACCAAGACTCCTTGATATTCTTCCCTCAGAAGTCTGGTGACTCCCTATTTTTCTCGAGTCTCTCTCCATGTCCAACTTCTTTTCTATTCTCTCCAGAATCTTCATCAACTTTAAGTTGAATTCTCCCTATTGTTCCTTATATTTCATGAGCTTTCTGCTATATGCTCGGTGAGTTTGGGCATATTTATGCAATATTTCAATGATTTTCATCATATTCCCTTCCTTTTCTATCTCTTCTCCATGCCCATTGGAGTTCGACCCTTCAACTCCCAAATGAACATCCATCCCTTTAGCTTCATTCTCTAAACTGGAAGCATTATGTGCCTCCTACATTTCTTTACACTCAGTGGCAACTCTATTTTGTTATGGCACTCGTTAAACTTTTGCAAACACAACATGTAGACAACCATAATTTTCCAGGTCATCATTCCTTAACAAATCCCATAGCATTCATAAACAAATCTGATTCAAGAAAATGTTCATATTTCATGAATTTTTTTTTCAAGCTCTGCTCGGCTCTGTAACAATTTCAGGCCTCATCCCTTTTCTCTTAGCCCCAACCCCTGCGACCATAGGTTGTGACCAAGTGCTAGATCAATAGGCACTTAATCAATACTTTGGGTTCCAAAGTCTTCATAATACATCACAACAGACTCTCATAGTTCTGAATTAATAGACTCGTGAAGTAGGGTGGATCAACGGTCCACGTCTACCCAGCATCCAATGGCTGACACTTGTTGTGGAACCTCAGGCGTCTGAGTTCCGGGACTTTAGGACTTCAGAGGATCTCCCATCCGCACATATGAATTGTTAATCTTTGAACATTCCCAATCACCTTTGGTGATGTCATTACGTCACATTACTTAATGTTTTTTTCCAATTGCGGGGACATGCAACAGTGGTTTGGAGAAACCAGCCTTTAGTCCCGCAATTCTTCTAACACTGACACATAGCCCCTTAGTGAAACTATGGTTTGGATTACGGAACCACCTTGGAGAATTAGCTTCCATGCAACTTGGGTCCTCGCAATGTCTCCTGGTCGTTGCTCTTGATGTATCGTTATCAACGCCACTGTGGGTCCTCCGACCTTTAACTACATTACATAACCTTGGGCCCCACTAACCCTGCTCATACAGGATGCCACATGGCAGAATACTAGTGACTGAAACATGGCCCATTCATATGGGTGACACTTGTCATGTTCCAAATGCCATTTCAATCTTCCATGGGTTCTAAACCCACTGAAACATGGCACTCATCCCATGTGTCAATGTCAGCTTCAGGTGACATCATCATGAGTCACCACTTCAGCTCTTCGGGCTTCGAGAGTTTCAACTCCTCTATGTTCTCTTTTGCCCAGAGCGCTTTTCCCTGGAGTTCACGATATACTGACACGTGTCCTCCTTCATGATCAACAACTATGAGTGACTTCCACACTTCATGTTTCGAGAGTTTCAAACTCACAGCACTTGCCTCCTCTCAAAGTACTTCCACCTGAAGTACACGATCTATTGACGCATGTCCTTCGCAACGGACGGTTGCAATCTACTTCGGCCTTCGGGACTTCGGGAGTTTGTCACACTCCACACTTGAAATCCTTTGAAGTGACTTTCCTTTGACTTCCTGGACATGGATCTAATGGTTAATCTCTTTTCCTACAATCTATGGTGTAGATCTCCTTCGGAAGTTTGTGCCTTAGCGCATTCCACTTCTCCCGATTTTCGAACTCTAAAAGGATTCCAGGATAACCTTCTTGCACCTTCTCCAGATCTGACGGTCGTAAAGGACTCTCCTTTTTCTCAAACAGATCCTATGGCTCCAACACCCCAAGTGTTGAGCTCTCTCTCTCTGTGGTCAAATACCACATCGGCTGCGATTTTATTCTACCGCTACTCCTACTGAGCTTCGTAACATGGCCAAGTAACCCCTTGCCACTCAAAAATATTCTAAGGTTCGAAATTGGTTCCTCCAAACACCATTTCCACTCGAAACCTTGGGTCCAAAGACCACTTATCCAGCCCATCTAGGCTCAACATTGAAACCATGCTCTGATACCATATTGTAATGTCCCCGGCCATCAACCCCATTGTCGAGAAACACTACTACGTAGAACATACACTTATATATAATATGCATTAAAGCAAATTAACACATTTAACATAGAGTTACTGCCATCATACAGACTTAAATAGAATTAACAACAATTCATACATGCAGTGGAATACGTGAAAATATACAAGCATCACAAAAATGCATTTTAATTGAAATTAAACACATAATGATACTTATCTTTGAAACTGGAGTAACTCTACCAACTACGTGCAGACCTTCCACGAACCTCCCAGCCTTAGACTGCACTGCTCATCACTCTCAACAGTAGGTCACCCCCGAGCTGGGACTAAGCTCCACTGGGCAAGGGAATCCTAGGCTAAGCAAGGTCAACAGGAAGACACACAGTTTGATGGATTCTCTCCCAGGAGCCACTTATGCCCACTTCTCATAGACTCTCATTCCCCACATGCATGTCCCACCCCGGGACTATACACCTTCACTGTCACACAGGACATTCCTTCGGTTTCTAAACCTCCCTTACCTTGGGCTTCAGCAATAGGCCGAACCAGAATTCTCCGAGCTTTGTGGTAGCTACAGGACCACTTCCAAGAGTTCTCACTTCCTCCCCACACTCTCTCACCTGGAGAGAGTCGCTCACAGGAATCACAACTTGCCTCTTCAACCACAACCACCTCCCTCACCTGGAGAGAGTGTTGCACACAGGCCTGACAACCTACTTCTTCAGCTCTGTTCCAGCACAAGGAGGACAATAGTAAGGCTCAACAAGGAACAGATGACGACAACAAATCACACTCAACCAAGGGACTGCGTGGCCACCACAACCCACAGTTATGACACCACACGGGTCAAGTAATACATATGACACACAGGTCAGCCTTTCCCTCCCGACTGGTTTCTCAGATGTACATGGTTATGCAAAGGTCAGACGCAGAGGTAAAATGGGTTTCGACTGAGGATGTGTCGGCTTCTCAGGAAAACATCACAGGTTGGCCTCACGGTTTCAGGTTTCAGAGTTGTGTGAGGTATGCAGAGATCAAACGTAGAGGCCACATGGTTCAGACAGCGGACGAAAGAATGGAGGACAAACCCCCAAGACTAGCTGACTCTTCAGCTTTAACTGCATACGCCTAGGTCGACACTTGTCTTCCTAGAGTTGCATAAATTCCCTTTTTGCACACGTTGGAGCTGCATGTGTTGCCTCTCCCAGGACTTAGGATAAAAACATGTCTTTCACGCAACTTTGGAATAATAATAAATTATTATTCTCAAGGACTTAAGCCCCTAAGATTAGCCCTCTTTCCAACCTTTCAGCGCACTTTCCCTTAGCCATTATGTGGAAGCTTAGTCCCCCATCACTCTTTCTTCATGGTTGGTCAACACGCAGCGATGTTTATATTTTATTAATGATCTGCATAATTACATATACAAAAATCAGGCTCCTGGCCTTTAACACCTAGGCTCTCCACCCTAAATAACACATAAGTCCATCGGCTTATATACACTTGGCTCACCAGGCTATAAACATGATTACAATATATAATATAACTGGGGTACGTCCTTGGGGTATTACATTACCAAAGTGATCGAATATCAAAATTCTATATACAATTTCAATCAATTCAAGTAAGTGATTGGTATAGAAATAATGTATATCATGTTTACGATGATTTGTGTTGAGTCAATTTATCATGTAATCCTCTTTTATGTTTATATAATTTAGTGCATGCACAACAATAATCTTAATATGCCACTTTGGTCTAGGAGGGATCAATATTCACAATCGCCCCTCAGTACACATTTTTCATGTATAACATGACCTCTAGATCAATATTCGAAGAATTCATTAAAGGATAGAATCCCTAAAATTAGGTGATACATTTCCTAAAAACACCCTTTTGAGGAGTTGACTTCATGTTAGATAGGTTGCTTACCTATAGGGTGTAGAGCCCTTATGTGTGCGTGAGGGAAGGTATTTTAATTCGAAGTGTTTATTCCCTTTATGATCAAAGGGGGATTAATACTTGTTGGATGTATCAAATTGGTCTTAGAGGATGTTAATATAATATTTTATCCTTGCAAAGGCTAAATGTTGTTTAAAGTATCTCCCGACCTGTGTTAATTGTACCTCCTATGTGTACTACATATGAATAAATGTGCTTCATGGATGCCACACCCAATAGTGCCAACATGACATGTGTAATATCTATGTGAAAATATATCAATGTTATTCTAGGCCCACATGGTTTTCATACCACTCCTTGCAATCATCCTTGTACTACCTCACTTAAACACCACACTACTCCATACTTATATGAATGACATTTATCCATGTTTCTTTTATTAAAAAAATAAGATAGATCACTGAATGAGGAAAGAGTCGCATAACTAATCTCAAAGGAAGATACTCACAATAAGACAATATGATATTGAAAATGAATAATTGGTGCATCTATTACAATGGAGTTTACCTCCTTATATATCATTGTTCACTAAGAAAATTGTTTCCACTTATGAATGTGGTATAGACCAGTTTACACAAAAAGTGAACATTAACATATTCTAAAGTCATAAAGTGACTTTATTACATAGTAATCCTTATATCCTAACACCCCCTCTTAAGGATTACAATATTGAAATAAAAACACACTAACTAAAGGTAAACAAATACCGACTGAACAAAAAAATAGCATAAGTAATCAAAACCAAACATTCTTTAGAAACCTACTCTTTGAAAAATAGTTCCTAGACCAAGTAGAGCTCAATAAAGATACCTCATAACCTTTGTAAAGGTGTAGCTCCCAAGTTGAATTCTTGAGTTCTCAAATTCCACCTCCCCAAACTCCCAAATTATGAATCTTCCAAATTATTAGACAACCATCCATGTTGAGCTACATTCATAATGCCCCATCAAGTTATCTCATGACCATTGTAAGGGTATAATTCCTAAGATACACAAACTATCGAACTATCTAGGCAACCATCCATGATGAGATGTATCTACACTAGATCCCTTCCTGTCTTCAAAGTGTGTGCTTCTTAAAATGCATAAAATGTCCTTTCTTTTGTAAGATCATCACCACTAGTGTCAACATCTGGTGGATCTTCAATAATGGTTTCATTAGCTACATGTGCTATTTCTTTGAGCTTTCCCTTGAGAATGTCATTGGCATGAAATATATAGTTCCAAGTTGTGTGACCCATTTTCTTGTAATAGTAACATTTCATATCCCCCTTTCCTTTAGCTAATATGCTACAATTGTTTCTTGAGTATAATTTTATCTCAAATTGAGCAACCAATTCTTCCATAACTACAAATATGGGCATCAATATAGGCAAGAACATATTGAATATGCTCCAAAATACTCTAAATTGATCCTAGCTTCAAATGACCCAAAACCCTTTTGGCTCTTTGATATGTCATGTTTATAAATCCCTCAATTTGTCCCTACCGATGATAATCCCTAGGTATTCACACTTGCACAAGCTCCATGGCACTCAAACTACATAAGTCTCAAGAGTGGAAACCTTGTCTTTCAAAGGCCCGGGACTCTTAATACGACTTCAAAGTCTTAAACACTTCCCTGCTATGATATCATATTACAAAAATGAGCTAGATCACTAAATGAGGAAATCCTAGAAGAGTTGAGTCACATAACTAAGCTCAAAGGAAGATACTCACGATAACACAATATGATATTATGAATTAATAATTGGTGCATCTATTACAATGAAGTTTACCTCCTTATATATCATTGATCACTAAACAAATCATTTCCATTTATATGAATGTGGAATAGACCAATTTACACAAAAAGTAAACATTAACATATTCTAAAGTCATAAAATGACTTTATTACATAATATGCCTTATATCCTTACATCTTTAGCATCCATCCTAATATATATTAACATTATGCAATATTATAATATAATCTTATAAACCATATTATACATAATTTATTATTTTATATATAATATATAATTTGTATTATACAATATATAAATAAAAACCAAAAACAAAACAAAATGAAAAACAAACTATGAGGGAAATTACCTAAATGGTGTTTTAGAAGCCCTCATCTCCTCTATCGACACCAATGGTCTCTATACGAGGACCCATCAATTTCATTTGTTTAATTATTGCACTAAAAACTAGAATATATGAGTGTCCCTCATGGATGGAACAACCTTATAATGGTGAAGATGAAGAATTCATATTTCCTACTGATAAGGATACATGGGATAATGTTTAGGAGTGTTTGGAGTCCAAAATGATCTCTTGGAATAAAGACTTGAGACAAATGTGGAGAAGGTCAACGAAATTTATAAGTTTCAAACCGATTCAATCTCAAACATCCACAATTCTCTAAGGGATGTTATGTAAAGATTTCAAAGGATCTAATAGAGTAGATATTAAAGAGATTCAATAATGATTGGGATTTTGCATTTGGTATTATTTTAATGGACAACTATGACCTTGACTAAGTCCTACTTTCGAGTCTCCTCCTCGACTAAACTGAGGTGGACAAAGATTTTAATGGTGGTCTAGATGAATGACAACCACTAGTGTAATACCCAAGCCCGAGAGAAAGATCTTCCACAACCTAGTCAATATCAATTCTCACGATTGTGTAACAAATATATTTCAATTGCATACCATGTAAAAGAGTATGTAATGTAATACTTCATTGAAGAGTTTGGTATGCAAGCATGAAGATTACCAAACAGTTTGTTATGCAAGCATGAGGATTACCATGATTTCTTAGGCATCGACCTACCAAGGGAATATTCTATCATTTTATCCCTTATTTAGGGCTTTGTCTAGTGCCATCCTTTGACCACATTAAGGTATGATATATCCCATCCATTTTGTACAATGCTCATGTTATAATTACATTTTTTTCAAAATTCTCCATGTTTATGGTTTTCCTAAAGTTTGGGTTCTAGTGTTCTGGCAATCATATTTTCTTTAATTTTTAATTAGTATTATCTATAGTTTAGTTTAGTTTATATTTATGAATATGTATATTTAAGTTTTCCCTCATTGTATTAGAGGGTAAGCTCTCAATGTTTATTTATTGTTTATTAGTGGTTGGGGTTTTTTTAAGTTTTAAGTAGATTTAATTTTTTTATGGAGACTTATTCTTTTTGCTTGTGTTATAGCTTAACTTTTGACATTACTAACATGCCTTCCTTTTCTTTGCATCTATCAACATTTTGGAAACTCCATTTCTTGGCTCTTAAGGATTGATTATTGTTGGAGGATCTATTTTCTTATTTGTTTCATGAAGAATATTTGGTTTTGAGATTAGATTAGTAGGAAAAGATCAAACTTCTAACTCTTTTGAGGGGGATTTGGAGGTTTAGCCTTCTCCCTTGAAAAATATCCTCTAAATCTTCTAGTTCTAATCTTGTTTCGATCTTTAAGAGGGGAGATTGCACTAGACTTTAGTGATCCTTTTCTTCCCTGCTTTGTTCTATGATTAGTTATGAATATTTAGGGAGGGTATCTCCCCTACTCACCTAAGTCTCATCTGTATGATCCTCCACTTCTATAATCATCATTATAGATTTAGGTATATAAGAATTACATGGCATACTCCTCTCTCTCTCCTACTATGTAATAAGACATTTCATCGGTCAATAATCAAGCAAGATATTCTCTCAATTTATATGTGCATTCGTATAATCATTCTTCTATGTAATTCTAACAAACAACAGGGGAAAAGTGATAAACATAAAGGATATAACTAGGGAATTGTTGAGTTTCCAAAGAACAAGATAAGGATATTCTAAATGCATATGCAATCAAGCCTATGATATTGGATGATGAAATATGACACTTGGAAAAGTCATCCTTGAAAATGTCCCATGTGCTCCAATAAAACCCATAAAGGATGTAACTTCAACATTGTGAAATGAGAAGGATTTGGAATGCTAAGAAAGGAGGAATGTTTACTATCCGTGGATTGCACTAATCTCTATACACCAACCAAAACCCAAAAAGGACACAACTTTAACACTAAGAAACACTACTTCCATAAGAAATAATTCCCTTAACTTGTAAATGTTTGGCTTGAATAATAATGATTGTAATCCTCACCACCTTACTAAATACTTTTAATCCCATGAACTAATTTACCAAAATATCTCTCCCTTCAATGGATTTGAAACCAGGATTCTACATTCCATTTCACATGCCACCGATTGCCATGATGAAGTATGCTTACCTTGAGAGATCAATTCTTAAGTTTGAGTTCTCTTGGAATTATTCACAATATGTTTAGTATAGGCCTGAGTAGATAGAAATTCTCATAGGTAGAAATTCTCAATCAAATTTTAGATAACTTAAACCCTCTAGTATGTGTTCATTTTCCCATTTCATTGTGTGATGGGCTTGCTTTTAATGATTAGCTAATTGAAACTATTCACACATAGTCATTTTGATGCATTCATTTCACATGTACATTGTGTATATGCTCTAATCACCATTAAATATATACCTATATTCATACAAATATATGTGTAATTCCAATTAACTACTAGTATTTCCTTTTCTTTCCCTTACTTATTTGATATTGTACTCAAGCAAGTGTGATAAAACTGTATTTGTCCTTTAAGTTGTCAGGATGATGATGTTGAAAATAAATAACATAATTGAAAAAATCAATCCACTTTTTACTAAATTGGAGAAATAATGCCATCAATTGGTTACAAAGGCTTTCACCTAACTCCTTGTGTGGAGTTTTTAAAAGATGATAAACAAGATATTGTAATAAATAAACTCATAAATATTCTACTACATTCCATCTATTTTCTAGTTGTTTTCTAGTTGGGAAGAGGGTTCATTGACCTAAACTCGTGAGTCTCCATGTGAATATGGGTAGGTATTGTACCCTTCAAAGAAAAGTGAAATAAATATACTGGTTGGCATTGGTGTCTAAAAAGTGTTTAACATGTGAGATCAGTTCTTTACATTTTCTTCCCCTCAAATGGTGAAGAGGATCTTTGAAATTGTAAAGGTTTGTTTCCACATTGGTGTCTAAAAAGTGTTTAACATGTGAGATAAGTTCTTTACATTTTCTTCCCTTCAAATGGTGAAGAGGATCTTTGAAATTGTAAAGGTTTGTTTCTGCATATTGAGTTACTTGTATGACAATATTGATAGTACATATGGAAGGTTATTATCTCAATTAAAATAAATATATATATTTATATTGTGAGAGATCATGGATGCTTACAGGGCATATGAGGAACAAAGTTCCTTCACCTCATATATGATTCATGGAATATTTGACTTTAAGAGCTTTGTGAAGTCACATCACTTGGATGTGAACTATAAGATAATTGGTATTAAAATATGTTAATACTTCAAATTTCAACTTGTTGATGACTGCCAATTATGTGATATAACGCCTCAATTAGAGATGAAAAATGGTCATCTCCTACCAAAGTGTGGTGTTTGTTGCCTGATGGTTATCCATACTTACCTATTTGAAAACCTTGACTACCATGCCTATAATTAAAGATAATTTATGAGTTGGAAGAAATAAGAAAATGAATAGAAGCATATATTTCCCTCTAGAGAAAAGGGATTGAAAAGGTAGGGGAACAATTTTGACATCCAAAGATAACTTATTGGGAGACCATCTTAAAGGATTTGGAATAGCCCTTTGTCAATAATCAGTACTCAAGAAATGATCGTTGGCCATCTACAATGCAAGGCATAGACATCAACATTGATATACAACCTAGAGAAAATGTCCTAGGAGCATGCTTGAGAGAAGATGTCTACACTATTAAGGATCACTATGTTGGACCTCTATGTAACAAGCCTAGGAAATAACTCTCTCCAAGTTATGATGTTGTTGAGGGACAAATGCTCGTACTGCAATCATAAGATAATGAATTGTGCAATATGGTTGGGTAGGGTGAAGGGAAATGTTTATTGAGATTTAGATGAGCCTATTGTTGAGTCTTACAAGGTAGAGGTTGGATGGTGGAAGCCCACTAAAACATCAAAGGTAAACAAAAAATTGTATAGAAATTGTTTTAACTCAACAATGGGTTATTCAAACATAATAAACATTATCCATTAATGTTAATAGTATCATATGGACATGGTTACTAAGGCATGATGGACATGAGAGAGAATAAAAATAACTGAAAATTGACTTACAACAATTGAGGCACAATTAACTCAAATGACATAGAATGGTGATTAGAGTGAGAATGATACCCATTGATGGAATAAAATGAACAATGCCCATTGATAGAATAAAAGGAATGGCAAGATAAGGTACTGATAGTCTTTATTTATTACTTCTATTAAAACTATTGAAGGTCAATTGCCCCATTATGTCTTAGCCCGGGTGCGAGTTTTGTATATATTTCCATAGTAATCTAGTTATAATGTTCATAGATAAGGTTCATAGGAATGGCTAATTCATATTCAGAATTTTGTATGTATAGATCATGTGCATTCTCACATGAGATGTTAGCAACATCCTTATTGTACTCTACTTTAAATACTAAAACAAATGTATAATTCTTCATGCAATGACAACAATTAGCTTTATTTTGCTTTTCTTTAATATTGATATATAAAGAAATGTATAACATAGTTATATGCATGCACATTTATAAATAAAATGTTGATATTAATATTTGAATTTGAGATACACATTTTATATATATATATATATATATATATATATATATATATATATATATATATATATATATATTAAAAATCAATCCAAATTTTCACTTTGAAAACACTAATATTCACACTTTCCTTATCTAAATCCTATCTTATAAGATCAAGTTTACTCAAATTAATGTTTTAAATTTAATTTTATCAATTACATGTTTGCCACTTTCCCTTTTACATTTAATAAAAATATACCTTTATGATTTATACATCCCCTTATTATATTCCATTTACAATTCACATTTGTTACAATCAATAAGCCAATACCTCTATTTTAAAGTTTACACTTTTCCAATATTATGAATTAATTGAAAATTATTGAGTAAAGTAGATTTGGAAAACTCTATAATTAATCCAAAGTTTAATACTCACAAAGATATTTAATTTAAAAATTGATAAGATAATCATGTCTATAAATGCATTTTGTAATAAAATTATAAATGGAATTAAACACTTTCAAAATAATTAAAATTCATTTGAATTTTGAATCTCTTCGGGGTTAAAATTTTCATTTAAAAAAATTATAGTTTGAAAATTTGAAAATTTTGATCCATTAAAATATACAAATTTTCACAATTATAGTTAATTGTGATCATATAATATATATACAATACTATTAACCTAACCCTTTTCCTTCTTTAACATTAATTACAATTTAATCAAATCCTATTTTTTTATTAATTAATTAATTTTGTTTTATTTTTTTAATGGTTATTTCTCTCATTACTTATATATCTTATAAGTGGCCTCACTCTTTGTCATTTTAGATAACTTTAATCGGATACACGATAATGAGTGAAGTACATACACTTTGATTCATCTAAAAACTTGTGTATGTAATAAAATAAAATTTCAAACTTTATATATAAGTTAAATTTAAACTTCAAAAGGGATATTTTGTAGTATGGGTATTCAAATTGCTTTCTTGTTAAGGTCAAAATAGTGTTGGGATTTTGTGTTGCATTCAATTTTTTCATTTTGTTGATGAATTAAAGTTTCAATGTTTTTATATTCTTAAAATAATAGATAATTTGCATATTTTAATTTTTTTTATTTTGTTGATGAATTAAAGTTTCAATGTTTTTATATTTTAAAAATAATAGATGATTTGGATATTTTAAAATTGATCAAATTTTATAGATTTTTTTTTCAAAACATAGTATAATTTTTATCATTATAATTTTTATTTTATTAAAATAGATTGGGCAATATCAAAGTATAATGGGTTTATTAAAGTATAATGGATTTATGATGGGTTGTTTTTAAAATTGCCCTTCTCGTATTGCTTTATATTTATTTTTGTCCATCATTTAAATAATACATATTATATGTGTTTTTTAAATTTTTATCATGAATACAAGAGCAATTTTTGTTATTAATATAATGAAATAATAAACATTACTGAACTATTTTGGATTTGTTTTCTTTTAATAACAACTATTAATGTTTTCTAAAATGAAATAAAATAGAGCTTGTGAGAGGTTAATCACACCCATATTTATTCTTATTATCAAGATTCAAGAAAACATTAAAAATTCAGGTGAGAAGGTATTTAAATGTGGATTCTCAAAAACTAAATATAATGAGAAAATAAGTGTGCAAGAAGGTGTTTTGAAGACAGTTTGTGATAAGGTCCAATTTACAAAGAATCCCCATGACTTGGAAGGCCTCTGTCCCAACCTGTGCTATAATATTTGTAACTTATGCAATGTGCTATGCATCCACCTTGCAACTTGGAACCTCCAACCTCCATCTGCTATAGAATTGGTAACACCTTAGTCTAATTGTTCTACCAAATGATTGTTTTCCGACTACATTTTCTGGGGACTTTTGTCCCAAATCTAGCCAGAAATTTTTAGATCCGCATATTTGAGTGATTATTTTTGTATAATTTGAGGACCTCTGCTGAATCCATTTCTATATTCAAAAATGGATTTTAAACAATAAAAATTAGTGATTTGATATCGGATTCAAACCATTTTATCCATTTCTAACCTATACAATGCATAACCTTTGTTATAAAATTTATAACTTGTGTTATGTATGTTTTATACAAAAATCAACATTAAAAATTAAAAAAATTATTATTATAATGTATATTGTTATTATATATATATTATTATTATTATATAAAAAAAATATTTATTTGTTCTATTTTAAAAATTAAATAATGATGTAAATTTAAAAATTATTTGTATTTGTGTAAATATTAGTCAAATTTAATTATTGGGTAACATGAATACATTATACCCTTACTTATCCCAGATCTGGGATTTTCTAGTAAATCTAGAAAAATAAATAAAAGTTTTGACATTTTATCATAGATTCAACAATTTCTTGCCATATTTCAGTAAAATTGAATGGATAATATAGGGGGAAAACCAAATCTTAAAACGTTTAGAATACTGCAATGAATTATGAAAAAGGATTGCGCTGTGGTCGTGTACGAATGTGTTCAACGCTGCATTTGCAGAATGAATATGCTGCGTGAAAACGGCATAAGTTTTGCTCTTCCTTGTCACCAGGGAAAAGAGCAGCAGTGATGTCAAAGCCATTCCTTTGTAAACAGATGAACAACATGGTTTTATCTGTTGAACCCATCGTAACCAATGCCACCACCATTATGGCTATGACTAAAACCGGCCCTCTGATTGACGGAGATCAGCACTGGAACAGTAATGGTGACAACAAAACATCTCCTGCAACCGCCATTAAAGCGGATGTGGATGCACTGTGTAAGCAAGGCCGATTGAAAGAGGCCATGGCTATTCTGCATTCCATGGACCAGGAAGGTATTTTACCCTATTCGGCTATTTACGATTCTCTTTTGCACGCGTGCGTTGATAAAAAATCAATTCTAGACGCCAAACTCGTCCAAGCCCACATCATACAGACCGGGTTTAAGCCTGATATTTACTTGGGAAACAAGCTTGTAACGGTCTATGTGAAGTGTGGAAGTTTAATCGATGCGCGCAGAATTTTAGACGAAATGCCTCAACGAAATGTGGTCTCATGGACTGCCATTATTGCAGCTTATGCCAAGCATGGGTTGGATAAGGAAGCCTATGCAATGCTTTACGAGATGGAACAGCAGGGTATTCAACCCAATCAATTTACTTTTGCGGGCTTTCTCCCGGCCTGCGGCAAGTTGGGAATTCTGGAACATGGGAGAGAGGTCCATGAGAGAATAATTAGAAGTGGATTTCAGTGTAATGTCTTTGTGGATTGTGCACTCTTAGACATGTATGTCAAATGTCGGTGTTTGGAGGATGCACGCAAACTGTTTGACAAAATGCCCGAGAAAAATTTAATCGTCTGGAATGCCATGATTTCCGGATATGCACGGAATGGTTCTCCGGATAAGGCTGTGGATCTATTTGGGGTAATGCCTCAACGAGACGTGGTCTCGTGGACAGCGGTGATTGCAGGGTATGTGCAGATTGGGCTTGTTGACGAGGCCTTCGAGCTGTTCGAAAAAATGCCTGACCGGGATGTAGTCTCGTGGAATACAGTGATTGCAGGATATGCACAGAATGGACAGGTTGATCAGGCTCTCAAGCTGTTTGAGGAAATGCCTCATAGAAATGTAATTTCCTGGAATTCGATGATTGCAGCTTATGCCAGGCATGGTTACAGCCAGAAGGCGTTGGATCTATATCATGAAATGATGCAAACAGGCGTCTCACCGACTCAACACACCTTCACAGGCATTCTTCCGGCATGTGCGGATTTGGCAGCTCTGGAACAGGGCAAAGAGATTCATGAAGTTATAATGAGAAGTGGATACCAGTCACAGGTATTTGTCAGTAATGCACTAATAGATATGTATGCTAAATGCGGGAGTATAGAGGATGCTCGCAATGTGTTCGATAAAATGTTTAAAAGAGACGTTGTCTCCTGGAATGCGATGCTTGCAGGTTATGCCATGCATGGGTTTGGCAAGGAGGCTCTCCAGCTCTTTGAACAGATGCAACAGTCAGACATAAATCCGGACCATATCACTTTTCTCGGAATTCTGTCAGCATGCTGCCATGCTGGGTTTTTGGATAAGGGTTTGCAATATTTTAGTGATATGAGTCAATATTATCACATAACACCGGCAGCAGAGCATTATTGTTGCATGGTGGACCTTTTCGGCCGTGCACACTGCCTGGACAAGGCACTAGACTTCATTAACAAAATGCCAATGAAACCTGATGCTGCTGTGTGGGGTTCTTTGCTTGCTGCATGTAGATTTCATACCCATGTAAAGCTAGCGGAGATTGCAGCAGAACACCTGTTTGATTTGGATCCTGAAAACACCACAGCTTATGTACTGCTATCAAATGTATATGCAGCGGCTCACAGGTGGGATGGCATTGAGAAGGTGCGAAAAATGATGAAAGACAGGGGAGTTAAGAAGGCACCAGGATGCAGCTGGATTGAAGTCAATGACAAGGTCTATACTTTCCTTGTAGGAGACAAATCACACCCACAAACACAGAAAATATACGAAAGTTTGGAGAGATTGTCTGGGCAATTGAAAGAGGCGGGTTATGTACCTGACACAAGTTTTGTTTTGCAAGATGTGGATGAGGAACAAAAAGAATATATTCTCTGTCACCACAGTGAGAAGTTGGCAATCGCCTTTGGGCTTATCAACATGCCCTCAGGGACACCCATTCGGATTGTGAAAAATCTTCGAGTGTGCGGTGACTGCCATTCTGCCTCCAAGTTTATCTCAAAGATTGTTGCACGAGAAATTGTTGTGAGGGATGCCCACCGTTTCCATCATTTCAAAAATGGACAGTGTTCTTGTCAGGATTATTGGTGATGTTAAGAGAATCAAACAGCAAGCATAAGGTTGCAGGACAAGAACTTATGCGTACTGTGAAAGCTTGCAATTATATCCAGGAACAAGTTATAAATTTTGATCTCTGTGAAAAGTGCGATATTTGAGATTTTGTATTCTTAGCTGTAAATAGAGAGAGGCATTGTATAAAACAGTGTTGTATGAAGCACAATTAATCGGCAAGTTCTGCCTGAGACGGTTTGTCAGCCCAAAAATTCACGAGTCAGCGGATTTTTTGAAAAAATGGCAGCTGAAGCAGAATTTTCACTTAAAAGGAAGACTTTTTTCCTCACATTTTCCAACTCATTTTTTATTGCTCGGTGATTTTTGGTAGGTTTTCCGATTTTTGGCAATTTTTTCCTGAATCAATGATTTTGAACCCTTGTCGATTTTTTGCCGAGTCCCAGTTCTACAATGCTGGTGTAAAGCAGTACCTCATGCTAAATCCACCAAGCGAACTTGTACTGACTGGGCCTAGTATCTTCATAGCAGGTCTAGTAGGAAGGTTTCACATTAAAACCAACATATTTGACAACTTCTGTGATCAAAAGGAAGGTCTTCTACTTCATCAAGTAGCTTCATCATTGACATTTCTCCTGCAACCTGCCAGCCATATTAAATTACTTGAATGAGTTATAGGTTGGATGATGCTGAATAAATCAATGCCAGCATCAAGGGCCAACAATTTACAATTGGTTTTGAATAAATATCAATAAGAATATAAAACACCCCATGGCTTACCTCCTTCATGTGGTGAGAATTATCATGGTACACCATTAATTTTAGGTAGTCAACCACTTAATGTGCATCCTTACCAATGTTAATGTTTATGCCATTATTATAGTTCTTTGCATTTCATTAGATAAGAGCATAATAAGAACAAGATCACTGAGAAATACACATTCACAAGAGACACAACATTTATCCTGGGAAACCCTCTAGGGGAA
>ML804100.1:18089-34731 GCA_009831015.1 Picea engelmannii
CATTCTATGTCATTTGAGTTAATTGTGCCTCAATTGTTGTAAGTCAATTTTCAGTTATTTTTATTCTCTCTCATGTCCATCATGCCTTAGTAACCATGTCCATATGATACTATTAACATTAATGGATAATGTTTATTATGTTTGAATAACCCATTGTTGAGTTAAAACAATTTCTATACAATTTTTTGTTTACCTTTGATGTTTTAGTGGGCTTCCACCATCCAACCTCTACCTTGTAAGACTCAACAATAGGCTCATCTAAATCTCAATAAACATTTCCCTTCACCCTACCCAACCATATTGCACAATTCATTATCTTATGATTGCAGTACGAGCATTTGTCCCTCAACAACATCATAACTTGGAGAGAGTTATTTCCTAGGCTTGTTACATAGAGGTCCAACATAGTGATCCTTAATAGTGTAGACATCTTCTCTCAAGCATGCTCCTAGGACATTTTCTCTAGGTTGTATATCAATGTTGATGTCTATGCCTTGCATTGTAGATGGCCAACGATCATTTCTTGAGTACTGATTATTGACAAAGGGCTATTCCAAATCCTTTAAGATGGTCTCCCAATAAGTTATCTTTGGATGTCAAAATTGTTCCCCTACCTTTTCAATCCCTTTTCTCTAGAGGGAAATATATGCTTCTATTCATTTTCTTATTTCTTCCAACTCATAAATTATCTTTAATTATAGGCATGGTAGTCAAGGTTTTCAAATAGGTAAGTATGGATAACCATCAGGCAACAAACACCACACTTTGGTAGGAGATGACCATTTTTCATCTCTAATTGAGGCGTTATATCACATAATTGGCAGTCATCAACAAGTTGAAATTTGAAGTATTAACATATTTTAATACCAATTATCTTATAGTTCACATCCAAGTGATGTGACTTCACAAAGCTCTTAAAGTCAAATATTCCATGAATCATATATGAGGTGAAGGAACTTTGTTCCTCATATGCCCTGTAAGCATCCATGATCTCTCACAATATAAATATATATATTTATTTTAATTGAGATAATAACCTTCCATATGTACTATCAATATTGTCATACAAGTAACTCAATATGCAGAAACAAACCTTTACAATTTCAAAGATCCTCTTCACCATTTGAAGGGAAGAAAATGTAAAGAACTTATCTCACATGTTAAACACTTTTTAGACACCAATGTGGAAACAAACCTTTACAATTTCAAAGATCCTCTTCACCATTTGAGGGGAAGAAAATGTAAAGAACTGATCTCACATGTTAAACACTTTTTAGACACCAATGCCAACCAGTATATTTATTTCACTTTTCTTTGAAGGGTACAATACCTACCCATATTCACATGGAGACTCACGAGTTTAGGTCAATGAACCCTCTTCCCAACTAGAAAACAACTAGAAAATAGATGGAATGTAGTAGAATATTTATGAGTTTATTTATTACAATATCTTGTTTATCATCTTTTAAAAACTCCACACAAGGAGTTAGGTGAAAGCCTTTGTAACCAATTGATGGCATTATTTCTCCAATTTAGTAAAAAGTGGATTGATTTTTTCAATTATGTTATTTATTTTCAACATCATCATCCTGACAACTTAAAGGACAAATACAGTTTTATCACACTTGCTTGAGTACAATATCAAATAAGTAAGGGAAAGAAAAGGAAATACTAGTAGTTAATTGGAATTACACATATATTTGTATGAATATAGGTATATATTTAATGGTGATTAGAGCATATACACAATGTACATGTGAAATGAATGCATCAAAATGACTATGTGTGAATAGTTTCAATTAGCTAATCATTAAAAGCAAGCCCATCACACAATGAAATGGGAAAATGAACACATACTAGAGGGTTTAAGTTATCTAAAATTTGATTGAGAATTTCTACCTATGAGAATTTCTATCTACTCAGGCCTATACTAAACATATTGTGAATAATTCCAAGAGAACTCAAACTTAAGAATTGATCTCTCAAGGTAAGCATACTTCATCATGGCAATCGGTGGCATGTGAAATGGAATGTAGAATCCTGGTTTCAAATCCATTGAAGGGAGAGATATTTTGGTAAATTAGTTCATGGGATTAAAAGTATTTAGTAAGGTGGTGAGGATTACAATCATTATTATTCAAGCCAAACATTTACAAGTTAAGGGAATTATTTCTTATGGAAGTAGTGTTTCTTAGTGTTAAAGTTGTGTCCTTTTTGGGTTTTGGTTGGTGTATAGAGATTAGTGCAATCCACGGATAGTAAACATTCCTCCTTTCTTAGCATTCCAAATCCTTCTCATTTCACAATGTTGAAGTTACATCCTTTATGGGTTTTATTGGAGCACATGGGACATTTTCAAGGATGACTTTTCCAAGTGTCATATTTCATCATCCAATATCATAGGCTTGATTGCATATGCATTTAGAATATCCTTATCTTGTTCTTTGGAAACTCAACAATTCCCTAGTTATATCCTTTATGTTTATCACTTTTCCCCTGTTGTTTGTTAGAATTACATAGAAGAATGATTATACGAATGCACATATAAATTGAGAGAATATCTTGCTTGATTATTGACCGATGAAATGTCTTATTACATAGTAGGAGAGAGAGAGGAGTATGCCATGTAATTCTTATATACCTAAATCTATAATGATGATTATAGAAGTGGAGGATCATACAGATGAGACTTAGGTGAGTAGGGGAGATACCCTCCCTAAATATTCATAACTAATCATAGAACAAAGCAGGGAAGAAAAGGATCACTAAAGTCTAGTGCAATCTCCCCTCTTAAAGATCGAAACAAGATTAGAACTAGAAGATTTAGAGGATATTTTTCAAGGGAGAAGGCTAAACCTCCAAATCCCCCTCAAAAGAGTTAGAAGTTTGATCTTTTCCTACTAATCTAATCTCAAAACCAAATATTCTTCATGAAACAAATAAGAAAATAGATCCTCCAACAATAATCAATCCTTAAGAGCCAAGAAATGGAGTTTCCAAAATGTTGATAGATGCAAAGAAAAGGAAGGCATGTTAGTAATGTCAAAAGTTAAGCTATAACACAAGCAAAAAGAATAAGTCTCCATAAAAAAATTAAATCTACTTAAAACTTAAAAAAACCCCAACCACTAATAAACAATAAATAAACATTGAGAGCTTACCCTCTAATACAATGAGGGAAAACTTAAATATACATATTCATAAATATAAACTAAACTAAACTATAGATAATACTAATTAAAAATTAAAGAAAATATGATTGCCAGAACACTAGAACCCAAACTTTAGGAAAACCATAAACATGGAGAATTTTGAAAAAAATGTAATTATAACATGAGCATTGTACAAAATGGATGGGATATATCATACCTTAATGTGGTCAAAGGATGGCACTAGACAAAGCCCTAAATAAGGGATAAAATGATAGAATATTCCCTTGGTAGGTCGATGCCTAAGAAATCATGGTAATCCTCATGCTTGCATAACAAACTGTTTGGTAATCTTCATGCTTGCATACCAAACTCTTCAATGAAGTATTACATTACATACTCTTTTACATGGTATGCAATTGAAATATATTTGTTACACAATCGTGAGAATTGATATTGACTAGGTTGTGGAAGATCTTTCTCTCGGGCTTGGGTATTACACTAGTGGTTGTCATTCATCTAGACCACCATTAAAATCTTTGTCCACCTCAGTTTAGTCGAGGAGGAGACTCGAAAGTAGGACTTAGTCAAGGTCATAGTTGTCCATTAAAATAATACCAAATGCAAAATCCCAATCATTATTGAATCTCTTTAATATCTACTCTATTAGATCCTTTGAAATCTTTACATAACATCCCTTAGAGAATTGTGGATGTTTGAGATTGAATCGGTTTGAAACTTATAAATTTCGTTGACCTTCTCCACATTTGTCTCAAGTCTTTATTCCAAGAGATCATTTTGGACTCCAAACACTCCTAAACATTATCCCATGTATCCTTATCAGTAGGAAATATGAATTCTTCATCTTCACCATTATAAGGTTGTTCCATCCATGAGGGACACTCATATATTCTAGTTTTTAGTGCAATAATTAAACAAATGAAATTGATGGGTCCTCGTATAGAGACCATTGGTGTCGATAGAGGAGATGAGGGCTTCTAAAACACCATTTAGGTAATTTCCCTCATAGTTTGTTTTTCATTTTGTTTTGTTTTTGGTTTTTATTTATATATTGTATAATACAAATTATATATTATATATAAAATAATAAATTATGTATAATATGGTTTATAAGATTATATTATAATATTGCATAATGTTAATATATATTAGGATGGATGCTAAAGATGTAAGGATATAAGGCATATTATGTAATAAAGTCATTTTATGACTTTAGAATATGTTAATGTTTACTTTTTGTGTAAATTGGTCTATTCCACATTCATATAAATGGAAATGATTTGTTTAGTGATCAATGATATATAAGGAGGTAAACTTCATTGTAATAGATGCACCAATTATTAATTCATAATATCATATTGTGTTATCGTGAGTATCTTCCTTTGAGCTTAGTTATGTGACTCAACTCTTCTAGGATTTCCTCATTTAGTGATCTAGCTCATTTTTGTAATATGATATCATAGCAGGGAAGTGTTTAAGACTTTGAAGTCGTATTAAGAGTCCCGGGCCTTTGAAAGACAAGGTTTCCACTCTTGAGACTTATGTAGTTTGAGTGCCATGGAGCTTGTGCAAGTGTGAATACCTAGGGATTATCATCGGTAGGGACAAATTGAGGGATTTATAAACATGACATATCAAAGAGCCAAAAGGGTTTTGGGTCATTTGAAGCTAGGATCAATTTAGAGTATTTTGGAGCATATTCAATATGTTCTTGCCTATATTGATGCCCATATTTGTAGTTATGGAAGAATTGGTTGCTCAATTTGAGATAAAATTATACTCAAGAAACAATTGTAGCATATTAGCTAAAGGAAAGGGGGATATGAAATGTTACTATTACAAGAAAATGGGTCACACAACTTGGAACTATATATTTCATGCCAATGACATTCTCAAGGGAAAGCTCAAAGAAATAGCACATGTAGCTAATGAAACCATTATTGAAGATCCACCAGATGTTGACACTAGTGGTGATGATCTTACAAAAGAAAGGACATTTTATGCATTTTAAGAAGCACACACTTTGAAGACAGGAAGGGATCTAGTGTAGATACATCTCATCATGGATGGTTGCCTAGATAGTTCGATAGTTTGTGTATCTTAGGAATTATACCCTTACAATGGTCATGAGATAACTTGATGGGGCATTATGAATGTAGCTCAACATGGATGGTTGTCTAATAATTTGGAAGATTCATAATTTGGGAGTTTGGGGAGGTGGAATTTGAGAACTCAAGAATTCAACTTGGGAGCTACACCTTTACAAAGGTTATGAGGTATCTTTATTGAGCTCTACTTGGTCTAGGAACTATTTTTCAAAGAGTAGGTTTCTAAAGAATGTTTGGTTTTGATTACTTATGCTATTTTTTTGTTCAGTCGGTATTTGTTTACCTTTAGTTAGTGTGTTTTTATTTCAATATTGTAATCCTTAAGAGGGGGTGTTAGGATATAAGGATTACTATGTAATAAAGTCACTTTATGACTTTAGAATATGTTAATGTTCACTTTTTGTGTAAACTGGTCTATACCACATTCATAAGTGGAAACAATTTTCTTAGTGAACAATGATATATAAGGAGGTAAACTCCATTGTAATAGATGCACCAATTATTCATTTTCAATATCATATTGTCTTATTGTGAGTATCTTCCTTTGAGATTAGTTATGCGACTCTTTCCTCATTCAGTGATCTATCTTATTTTTTTAATAAAAGAAACATGGATAAATGTCATTCATATAAGTATGGAGTAGTGTGGTGTTTAAGTGAGGTAGTACAAGGATGATTGCAAGGAGTGGTATGAAAACCATGTGGGCCTAGAATAACATTGATATATTTTCACATAGATATTACACATGTCATGTTGGCACTATTGGGTGTGGCATCCATGAAGCACATTTATTCATATGTAGTACACATAGGAGGTACAATTAACACAGGTCGGGAGATACTTTAAACAACATTTAGCCTTTGCAAGGATAAAATATTATATTAACATCCTCTAAGACCAATTTGATACATCCAACAAGTATTAATCCCCCTTTGATCATAAAGGGAATAAACACTTCGAATTAAAATACCTTCCCTCACGCACACATAAGGGCTCTACACCCTATAGGTAAGCAACCTATCTAACATGAAGTCAACTCCTCAAAAGGGTGTTTTTAGGAAATGTATCACCTAATTTTAGGGATTCTATCCTTTAATGAATTCTTCGAATATTGATCTAGAGGTCATGTTATACATGAAAAATGTGTACTGAGGGGCGATTGTGAATATTGATCCCTCCTAGACCAAAGTGGCATATTAAGATTATTGTTGTGCATGCACTAAATTATATAAACATAAAAGAGGATTACATGATAAATTGACTCAACACAAATCATCGTAAACATGATATACATTATTTCTATACCAATCACTTACTTGAATTGATTGAAATTGTATATAGAATTTTGATATTCGATCACTTTGGTAATGTAATACCCCAAGGACGTACCCCAGTTATATTATATATTGTAATCATGTTTATAGCCTGGTGAGCCAAGTGTATATAAGCCGATGGACTTATGTGTTATTTAGGGTGGAGAGCCTAGGTGTTAAAGGCCAGGAGCCTGATTTTTGTATATGTAATTATGCAGATCATTAATAAAATATAAACATCGCTGCGTGTTGACCAACCATGAAGAAAGAGTGATGGGGGACTAAGCTTCCACATAATGGCTAAGGGAAAGTGCGCTGAAAGGTTGGAAAGAGGGCTAATCTTAGGGGCTTAAGTCCTTGAGAATAATAATTTATTATTATTCCAAAGTTGCGTGAAAGACATGTTTTTATCCTAAGTCCTGGGAGAGGCAACACATGCAGCTCCAACGTGTGCAAAAAGGGAATTTATGCAACTCTAGGAAGACAAGTGTCGACCTAGGCGTATGCAGTTAAAGCTGAAGAGTCAGCTAGTCTTGGGGGTTTGTCCTCCATTCTTTCGTCCGCTGTCTGAACCATGTGGCCTCTACGTTTGATCTCTGCATACCTCACACAACTCTGAAACCTGAAACCGTGAGGCCAACCTGTGATGTTTTCCTGAGAAGCCGACACATCCTCAGTCGAAACCCATTTTACCTCTGCGTCTGACCTTTGCATAACCATGTACATCTGAGAAACCAGTCGGGAGGGAAAGGCTGACCTGTGTGTCATATGTATTACTTGACCCGTGTGGTGTCATAACTGTGGGTTGTGGTGGCCACGCAGTCCCTTGGTTGAGTGTGATTTGTTGTCGTCATCTGTTCCTTGTTGAGCCTTACTATTGTCCTCCTTGTGCTGGAACAGAGCTGAAGAAGTAGGTTGTCAGGCCTGTGTGCAACACTCTCTCCAGGTGAGGGAGGTGGTTGTGGTTGAAGAGGCAAGTTGTGATTCCTGTGAGCGACTCTCTCCAGGTGAGAGAGTGTGGGGAGGAAGTGAGAACTCTTGGAAGTGGTCCTGTAGCTACCACAAAGCTCGGAGAATTCTGGTTCGGCCTATTGCTGAAGCCCAAGGTAAGGGAGGTTTAGAAACCGAAGGAATGTCCTGTGTGACAGTGAAGGTGTATAGTCCCGGGGTGGGACATGCATGTGGGGAATGAGAGTCTATGAGAAGTGGGCATAAGTGGCTCCTGGGAGAGAATCCATCAAACTGTGTGTCTTCCTGTTGACCTTGCTTAGCCTAGGATTCCCTTGCCCAGTGGAGCTTAGTCCCAGCTCGGGGGTGACCTACTGTTGAGAGTGATGAGCAGTGCAGTCTAAGGCTGGGAGGTTCGTGGAAGGTCTGCACGTAGTTGGTAGAGTTACTCCAGTTTCAAAGATAAGTATCATTATGTGTTTAATTTCAATTAAAATGCATTTTTGTGATGCTTGTATATTTTCACGTATTCCACTGCATGTATGAATTGTTGTTAATTCTATTTAAGTCTGTATGATGGCAGTAACTCTATGTTAAATGTGTTAATTTGCTTTAATGCATATTATATATAAGTGTATGTTCTACGTAGTAGTGTTTCTCGACAATGGGGTTGATGGCCGGGGACATTACAATATGGTATCAGAGCATGGTTTCAATGTTGAGCCTAGATGGGCTGGATAAGTGGTCTTTGGACCCAAGGTTTCGAGTGGAAATGGTGTTTGGAGGAACCAATTTCGAACCTTAGAATATTTTTGAGTGGCAAGGGGTTACTTGGCCATGTTACGAAGCTCAGTAGGAGTAGCGGTAGAATAAAATCGCAGCCGATGTGGTATTTGACCACAGAGAGAGAGAGCTCAACACTTGGGGTGTTGGAGCCATAGGATCTGTTTGAGAAAAAGGAGAGTCCTTTACGACCGTCAGATCTGGAGAAGGTGCAAGAAGGTTATCCTGGAATCCTTTTAGAGTTCGAAAATCGGGAGAAGTGGAATGCGCTAAGGCACAAACTTCCGAAGGAGATCTACACCATAGATTGTAGGAAAAGAGATTAACCATTAGATCCATGTCCAGGAAGTCAAAGGAAAGTCACTTCAAAGGATTTCAAGTGTGGAGTGTGACAAACTCCCGAAGTCCCGAAGGCCGAAGTAGATTGCAACCGTCCGTTGCGAAGGACATGCGTCAATAGATCGTGTACTTCAGGTGGAAGTACTTTGAGAGGAGGCAAGTGCTGTGAGTTTGAAACTCTCGAAACATGAAGTGTGGAAGTCACTCATAGTTGTTGATCATGAAGGAGGACACGTGTCAGTATATCGTGAACTCCAGGGAAAAGCGCTCTGGGCAAAAGAGAACATAGAGGAGTTGAAACTCTCGAAGCCCGAAGAGCTGAAGTGGTGACTCATGATGATGTCACCTGAAGCTGACATTGACACATGGGATGAGTGCCATGTTTCAGTGGGTTTAGAACCCATGGAAGATTGAAATGGCATTTGGAACATGACAAGTGTCACCCATATGAATGGGCCATGTTTCAGTCACTAGTATTCTGCCATGTGGCATCCTGTATGAGCAGGGTTAGTGGGGCCCAAGGTTATGTAATGTAGTTAAAGGTCGGAGGACCCACAGTGGCGTTGATAACGATACATCAAGAGCAACGACCAGGAGACATTGCGAGGACCCAAGTTGCATGGAAGCTAATTCTCCAAGGTGGTTCCGTAATCCAAACCATAGTTTCACTAAGGGGCTATGTGTCAGTGTTAGAAGAATTGCGGGACTAAAGGCTGGTTTCTCCAAACCACTGTTGCATGTCCCCGCAATTGGAAAAAAACATTAAGTAATGTGACGTAATGACATCACCAAAGGTGATTGGGAATGTTCAAAGATTAACAATTCATATGTGCGGATGGGAGATCCTCTGAAGTCCTAAAGTCCCGGAACTCAGACGCCTGAGGTTCCACAACAAGTGTCAGCCATTGGATGCTGGGTAGACGTGGACCGTTGATCCACCCTACTTCACGAGTCTATTAATTCAGAACTATGAGAGTCTGTTGTGATGTATTATGAAGACTTTGGAACCCAAAGTATTGATTAAGTGCCTATTGATCTAGCACTTGGTCACAACCTATGGTCGCAGGGGTTGGGGCTAAGAGAAAAGGGATGAGGCCTGAAATTGTTACAGAGCCGAGCAGAGCTTGAAAAAAAAATTCATGAAATATGAACATTTTCTTGAATCAGATTTGTTTATGAATGCTATGGGATTTGTTAAGGAATGATGACCTGGAAAATTATGGTTGTCTACATGTTGTGTTTGCAAAAGTTTAACGAGTGCCATAACAAAATAGAGTTGCCACTGAGTGTAAAGAAATGTAGGAGGCACATAATGCTTCCAGTTTAGAGAATGAAGCTAAAGGGATGGATGTTCATTTGGGAGTTGAAGGGTCGAACTCCAATGGGCATGGAGAAGAGATAGAAAAGGAAGGGAATATGATGAAAATCATTGAAATATTGCATAAATATGCCCAAACTCACCGAGCATATAGCAGAAAGCTCATGAAATATAAGGAACAATAGGGAGAATTCAACTTAAAGTTGATGAAGATTCTGGAGAGAATAGAAAAGAAGTTGGACATGGAGAGAGACTCGAGAAAAATAGGGAGTCACCAGACTTCTGAGGGAAGAATATCAAGGAGTCTTGGTAGACATCATCATCACTCCCAAGGTCTCTCCAAGAGGAGGGCACACAGTATTTCAAGCCCATCTCCTACCAGAAAGCACAAGAGATCTAGAGTGGATGAACTAAAGGGAGAAATGAACAAGATTAAGCCTCCTATGTTTGATGGAGAACATAAGAAGGAGGAATATGCCGAAACATGGTTGCTTGGCATGAGGAGACTGTCAAGATTCAAAGGTATATGAGTGGACTACCACCTTCCATTGGGGACAAGATTTAGTATGATGACCCAAAAACTATGGAAGAAATGATAAGAAAAGTGAAATGCTTATATGAGCAGCAAAGAGAGAAGTCTACTTTCCAGAAGGCTTGGGAAGACAAGAAGAAATTCAAGATGGATCAGAGGAAGAAGGGAATTGAGCCACCCTTTTTCAGGAACAAGAACAATCCTCAAGGAAAGCCATCTTTTAGAGAGCCCATGAAGGATGAAGTGGGTGGGAAGATGCCAAGATAACCACCTATGGAATATTGGGGCTGTAAAGGAAACCATAGGTACATAAATTTCCCCCACATAAATGACAAAGTGAGAACTATCCACAATGTTCACCAGGCTGAAATAGTGGAGGGAATGGGCAGTAGAATACCCATGATCTATGCCGCCCTAGACAATAAGAAAGAATAATATCAGTCACACATGATTGAACTGGAAGGTATGATCAACAGCCATGCATTTTCTATTTTAATTCATTCAAGGGCTAGCCATAGTTATATAGATCCTAGAGTGGTGTAAAATTTGCAATTGTCGAGAAGAAAACATGAAAAGTCTTGGTTAGTGCAGTTGGCTACAAGAACCAAGAGGAAAGTCACTAAGTTAGTTAAGTCCTGTCCAGTGGACATGAATGGACTGAGCACAAAGGATGAATTGAATGTTCTACCTTTAGGTTCTTATGACTGTATAATTGGGATGGATTGGTTGTACCAACACCATGCCATATTAGACTGTTGTAACAAGGCATTCACTTTCTTGGATGAGGAAGGAAATCATAAAACAGTCCAAGGAATTCCCAGATTTGTTGCTATCAGAGAAATCTCAACAATGCAGCTGAAGAAGTGCTAAAGAAAAGGTTGTCAATTATTTGCAGCCCATGTGGAGGAAACACCTAAGGATAAGGTGTCAAGTATTGAATACCACAAAGTATTAAAAGATTTCGAAGATGTATTCCAGGAGGTACTAGGATTACCCCTGAAGAGAGATATTGATTTCTCTGTAAACTTGATGCCTGGAGCAGCTCCAGTGTCGAAATCTCCTTACAGAATGAGTACACCAGAGCTGAAAGAACTGCAATTGCAGCTTGAAGAGATTTTGAAGAAGGGTTACACATGCCCAAGTGTGTCACCTTGGGGTTCCCCGATCCTATTCGTGAAGAAGAAGGATGGGACATTGATATTGTTCATTGATTTCAGATAGTTGAACAAAGTGTCTGTTAATAACAAGTATCCTCTGCCGAGGATCGATGATCTCTTTGATTAGTTGAAGGATGCTAATATATTTTCAAAGATAGATCTCAGGTCAAGATATCACTAGGTAAGAATAAAGGATGAGTACATCAGTAAGACCGCCTTCATAACAAGGTATGGTCACTATGAATTCACAATGGTGCCATTTGTGTTGTCAAATGCACCCATTGTTTTTATGTGCCTAATGAATGGTGTATTCATGGATTATCTGAACAAGTTTGTCATATTATTTTTGGATGACATCTTGGTGTATTCCAAGTAGGAGGAAGAGCATGAACAACATCTGAGGATGGTGCTGGAAGTGCTAAGAGAGCACCAACTGTATGCCAAGTTGAGAAAATGATCGTTTGATAAAAAACAGATCCATTACTTGGGGCATATCATTTCAAAGGATGGGATAGCCATGGATCCTGAGAAGATTGAGGCCATCAAAGAATGGTCAGTGCCAAAGAATTTGACAGAAGTCAGATCCTTTATGGGTCTAGCTGGCTATTACAGAAGGTTCATTGCAGGCTTCTTGAGGATAACTCACCCTATCACTTCCTTACAAAGGAAGGAGAAGAAGTTTCAATGGATAGGATATTGTGAGAGAAGCTTCCAACAATTGAAGCAACTGTTAACCAATGCTCCAATCCTGAGGATTGAAGATCTGAATGAAGACTTTGTAGTGTGTACAAATGAATGCAAAGAAGGACTGGGAGGAGTCCTCGGTCATAATGGATTTATAATTTGTTATGAATCCAGAAAGTTGAAAGAGCACGAAAGGAACTATGCAACTCATGATTTGGAGTTGGAAGCCATAGTACATGCTCTAAATAAATGGAGGCATTACCTCATGGGAAGGAGGTTCGAACTGAAAACAAACCACAATGGTATGAAGGTGTTATCACTGAAATTTCGTCCGCAAATGGTTACAAGAATTCAACATTGTCAAACAATTATGAGTTCACCTATGGACCAAAAATATCACAAAAGAATTCCCAGAGGGTCAAAAACTATACAAATAGTGCAAAAATTAGAGGGCGCTATGAAGACACAGGGTGCGCATGCACATGCACAAAATAGAAACACAAGATTCACGCACATGCGCACGATGCGCGTCTGTTGTCGCAAAAATCTGTGCACCTGAGAAACGATGCATTTATGAGAGTGGTCGGCCTCCCACCCACTTCTGGTTTAGCTTCCAAGTTGATTTGACACTCAAATATGGATTGGATTCGACTGGGTGGCTGGTCAAAGACCTAGAAATGCCCTAATTAGCCTCTTTACACACTACAAACTAGTTGGACAATACCTCAAAGGAATGCTATAAAAAGGCCATGGATACACTTCATTTTTCAAGGAATTCATAGCAAAGTTATTGCAAGATACCAGATATAATAAATACACAGAACATAAATAAAATGCTAGAAATGGCAGAATAATAGTAATATAACCAACATAATCTCCACAATAACACATAAATAATATGAGAACAACAATTGAAATAACACTTTGATTCATAAAGCAATGTTCACGGGCCTCTTTGAGGGGGAAACCTCCAGTCGAGCAGTGCTCTGTTACAATAATCTCCAAGCTAGGGTTTTCATACCCTCGACCCTTATTTATACTAAATATGTCTATTAAGAGAAGCATCTAGAGGAAGAACCTTCTAGAAGCGAAAACTTCTATTAGGTCTTCTTACATCCGCCTTATTCTATTTTATTGAAAGGGCTTATTAATATTGACCTTTATTACATCTGAATACATTGATCTACCTATGTGCAGGTTAGGACCTTAACATGTCCGCCCCCTTAAAAAAAACCTTGTCCTCAAGGCTTGAGATGTGGAAAATGCTGCAGAATGGTAGTTGGTTCCCAAGTGGCATCTGCTAGAGTCATATCTTTCCACTGTACTAGCAATTCCTTGATGGTTCTCTGACGCAGACGACGCTCACACTGGTCCAAAACTACTTCTGGCTGTAGCCAAATGGATCCTTCTTCAGCTAACTCTGGAAGGTTGGTTTGAATTTTTCACTTGGTTCCAATCACCTTCTTCAAGCATGAAACATGAAAAGCAGGATGTAGCTTCGACTGACTGGGTAGAGCTAACTGATATGTGACTTGTCCCACACACTTGAGAACTGTGTAAGGGCCATAAAATTTGGGTGCTAGCTTCTGACAATGCTCAGCCTTGAGGGAAGTTTTCTTATATGGTTGCAGTCTGAGAAACACCTGATCCCCTTCTGCAAATTGACGTTCGGAGCGACCTTGATCTCCTTGCTGCTTCATTCGATTCTGTGCTATGATCAAGTTCTCTTTAAGGGTACGAAGGATATCCTCTCAGACTGTAAGTGTTTGGTCAACCGCCTGGACCTTCGAGGTACCCGGTAAGTATGAGAGAATTGAAGGTGGCTTCTGTCCATATACCTCTTCAAAAGGAGTCATGCGAGTGGTTGTATGGTATGTAGTGTTGCACCACCATTCGACTAGGGGTAACCATTGAGCCCACTGGTGTTGTTTTTCAGAGGCAAAGCACCTCAGATATGTTTCCAAACACTTGTTGACAAATTCTGTTTGACCATCCGTCTGGGGATGATAAGCTGAGCTGAGATGCAATTGTGTGCCTTGTATCTTAAACAGTTCTTGCCAAGCATTGCTTGTGAAAGTTGGTTCACGATCATAAAAAATAGAGTGAGGCATGCCATGAAGCTTGAAGACCTGGTCCAAGAAAATTTGATCCACCATGGATGCAGTAAATGGGTGGTGAAGAGTGAAAAAATGAGCATACTTGGAAAGGTGATCCACTACCACCATTATGACTGATTTATTCCCCGATTTGGGTAAGCCCATAATAAAGTCCATAGAGATATCCTTCCAAATAGTAGGGGGAATCAGAAGTGGTTGGAGGGTGCCTGGAGATTTGATTGTTTCTCCCTTTTTGCGTTGACACACCTCACATTAAACGACAAACTTACGGATGTCCTGTTTCATACCGTCCCAGAAAAAAGAACGTTTGACCCGGTCATATGTTTTGGTGAACCCTGAGTGCCCCGCTGTGGGTGTAGCATGAAGCTCAGAAAGTACTGTGGATTTGAGTTGGGATTGTTTACTTAAATACAAGCGGCCTTTGTATCAAACCTCATCCTAGAGATAGGAGTACCCTGGGGGAGCCAGAGCCTTGTTCTGCAGTTGCTGGATCAAATGCGAACTTTTAGGATCTTGAATCCATTCCTGGCGCATAGCTTGGAGCCAATCGGGTATAATGAAGGAAAAGAGAAAAAAAGGAATCCTTCGTCTTCATATTTCTAGGACAGTGTATCCACCACGACATTGTCTTTGCCCTTCTTGTAAATGATCTCATAATCATATCCAAAGATCTTAGTCACCCATTTTTGTTGCTCCTGGGAGGAAATGCATTGTTCCAGAAAGTAATTGAGGCTTTGATGGTCGGTCTTAATTTGGAAGCGTTGCCCCAAGAGATAAGGATGCCACAGCTCAATGGCATGCAAAATTGCCAACATTTCTTTTTCATAAATGGGTTTGCCTAGATTCCTTTCAGACAGTTGCTTGCTGGTGAAGGCCAAAGGTCGACCCTCTTGCATAAGGACAACATCGATTCCTTTCCCTGAGGCGTCACATTCCAACACAAAGGTCTTTGTGAAATTGGGAAGGGCTAGAACCAGAGTGGTGCACATGGCCATCTTCAAGGTTTGAAAAGATTGAGCAACTGCTAGAGTCCAAGTGAAAGAGTTCTTTTTGAGGAGAGCTATGAGAGGTGCTACAATCTGTCTGTAGTTCTTAACAAACTTGCGATAATACCCTGTTAGGCCCAAAAATCCATGCAAGATTTTGAGAGTCTTTGGGTGCATCCAGTCATGCATAGCTTCAATCTTTTTCGGGTCCACCCTGACGCCATCCTTTCCCACCAGATGACCCAAGTATTCTACTTTTGAGGCACCAAAAGCACATTTGGACTGTTTCAGGAAAAGTTGGTGCTGAGAGAGTAGGCGGAGAACTTGATCCACATGAGTAAGATGGTCTGTCTAGGTTTTGCTATAGATGAGGATATCATCAAAGAAAACTAAGACAAAATGATGGAGAAAAGGGCGGAAGACATGGTTCATGAGGCTCTAGAAGGTGAAGGGGGCGTTACACAAGCCAAAGGGCATGACCAAAAACTCATAGTGGCCCTCATGAGGGAAAAAGGCGGTCTTGGGAATGCCGGCCTCTTTCATACGTATCTAGTGATAGCCTGAGCGAAGATCAAGTTTGGTAAAGAATTAGGTGCCACTCAATTCATCCAGGAGGTCATCAATGACAGGAATGGGAAAATTGTCTTTGATGGTCAGTTTGTTGAGAGCACGGAAGTCAGGACACATTCTCCAAGAACCTTATTTCTTCAGTACCATGACGATCAAAGATGAATAAGGGCTCGTACTAGGATGGATGACGCCTGCAGTAAGGAGTTCCTAGACCATTTTCTCAATTTCATTTTTTTGTGCAAATGGATGGTGATATGGAAAGATATTGGGGGGACTGCTTCTTGGGACAAGGGGAATGGAATGATCATGAACACCACAGGAAGGAGGGAGTCCTTGGGGAGTGGAAAATACCATTTCATGTTTATAAAGGAGGGCTTGGAGGTCTTGGGGCACTGGGGGTGTCTTTGTGGCTTGTATGGCGTGGAGTTGGGCAATGACACCAGAATGACCTTTTTTGAGCAGTTTTTCCATGCAATGAGAACCGATGACCTCAGGTGAACCAACAATGATGCCTTGGAATTTATATTGGTGGCCTCCTTGGTCGAATTGCATGGTTAAGTTCTGAAAATCCATGAGAATGGGACCCAAAGTCCTTAGCCAGTCTGCACCCAACACAA
>ML804100.1:35845-50927 GCA_009831015.1 Picea engelmannii
ACAAATTGGGTCCAAGCAATATACCCTTGACGAGAAGTTTTTCTCCATTGCCACCATTGCCAACGTTCTTGATCTAGATGGAGAACACCATACCGGAGTTTGGCCAAGTCATCTGTAATGTTGTAGAGAGAGAAATAATATTCCATTTGGGTGACCCAACTAGTGGGGTTAGAGCCATCAAATTTGGTTACATCCACCCGCGGAAGGCGTATGTCCCATTGAAAGTGATGGGGATGAAAGGTATGGGAATGGGAAGAATTTTCACCTTCAGTCTTTGTATGTGCATCAGGAAAAGGGTCATCGATAGGGATCTTGAGTTTGGTGTAGAGTGATGCAAAGACAGATTCAAGCTGGGTGGTCAGTTCGTGTTTGACTTCCGCCATTGTGGACTGCACATATGCATTTATGGTGGTATTGATGGATGTATCATGGGAGGCAATAGTAGCACTGAGTTGTTGCACTTCTTGTTGGGTCTCGAGGAAATTAGATTGCAAGGTGTTGAAGTGAGACTCCAGTTCTTGGCTACAGGTATGGTCCATGAGGATGGGTGAACTGAAAAGGCAGTGGGTGGGGTCAAAACTTTTTGCAGAAAAATGATATGGATGAATGTGATAAGGGAGAAGAGATGAATCTAATGGAATAGGTCTCAAATAATGGTGAAAAAATTTCCAGACTTCTATTTTTTATTTATTTATTTTAACAGCTGCGGGGTTATACTTTGGTCTGAAGAATGTTGAAGTGCTGAAATCCCCAAATTCTTAACCAGAAAGAAATGTGTATTTACTTGGCAACCCGAACACAGATGCGCGACAATAGATCTCGCCAGTTTAATTTGTTTATGTTTATGTTTATGTTCCCCAAGGGTTAGGTATTCAAGGGTTCTACAGACAAGGGTTTTCCCTGTGCTATAGCTCTCTGATATATGTGCGGGGTCCAACAGTAGTACTTGGTCCGATATCTCAGGGCACTAACTAAGGAGGATAGACCATACCCTTAGCCGTACTACCCGACTACCCAGGTACTAGAGAGTATCTTCCTGAGTGATGTTCTTGGTGACACTATAACAGTCCGATGACCAATAGGTTTATCTAAAGAGGGCTTCAGGAAATCTAGGCCGATCCATACACAGGTGTTGTCTGATGCGCTACCACTCGAAGGGGTACCAACATGGGTTACAAGGGTGGCCAACAGATGTGCGCTTAAGAACCACTTGTATTTCCTGCATGAATGAATCCCTCAACCGCAAGTGTATGCACGTAACGACAGATCTCTGTGGATTAAAGACGTCAGAATATGTCTCTACCCTGGAAAAAAAATACCCACAATTTCTGCCAAGGAAAGTGCTATGATACCACTTGCAAGATACCAGATATAATAAATATGCAGAACAAAAATAAAATGCTAGAAATGGCAGAATAACAGTAATATAACCAACATAATCTCCACAATAACACATAAATAATATGAGAACAACAACTGAAATAACACTTTGATTCAGAAAGCAATGTTCACAGGCCTCTTTGAGGGGGAAACCTCCAGTCCAGCAACGCTCTGTTACAATAATCTCCAAGCTAGGGTTTTCATACCCTCGACCCTTATTTATACTAAATATGTCGATTAAGAGAAGCATCTAGAGGAAGATCCTTCTAGAAGACGAAGCTTCTATTAGGTCTTCTTACATCCACCTTATTCTATTTTATTGAAAGGCCTTATTAATATTGACCTTTATTACATCTGAATACATTGATCTACCTATGTGCGGGTTAGGACCTTAACAGTTATGCTGCCATTATTCTCTTGAGGAATTCTCTATCCTTTCCAAGAGTATACTTGCATCATTGCATTGGGCAATCCATCTCACCCCTTGAGTGGATTAGCAAAGAATTCTTTCACCATTTTCATTTTCATTTTCAAAGTTGTAAGAAGAGCTTATTTGTGGGGGTCCAAGAGCCCTCCCTTGGAGGAAGAAGGGACTCATAGTCCCCTTGCTTCTTGGTGTTTTCTTTCACTAATATCAGCCTTATCATTGGTGACATGAGTCTCATTGTTTCTTTTGTCCTTATGTCCCTATGTTCATGAATTTAGTTGTTGTTTTATTTCTTAGTTGTTCTTTTATATTTCTTTCCCTAACCCTTTTCCTTATAGTTGTCCTGCTTAGCAAACCCAACTAAGCTTGCAAGCACCTCTATTTTGCTCACTAAGGTGATGAAAGAGGCGCAACAGATTGTCGACTCCACTGGGGAAAGGTATCAATTTCCTACCCCATTTGGGTTTTTCTAGCTCTTCTTTTGGTTTATTTAACTTGCAGGTGCATTAATTGGCCTAAGCCGACCTACCAATCATCCAATTCCAAGGTGAATTGAGAGAATTCCATCCGAAATTTTCATTCACGGCCGTGTGTCACCTATGCACGGGTTTTGTGGCCCACAGACACGCATCGTGCGCACATGCGCTCAAGTCACAGTTATGTTTTGTGCACATGCGCTCTGTGCGCCTCTGTCTCCACTAAGACCCACGCACCTGTGCAAAAAAAATCACATTGTAAGGTTCTTGAGATGTGGGGAAGGCCCTTAGCCTTCTTAAAATTGATTTTATGCATGTTTTAAAGCTGCACCACACTTAGTCCCCTCTTCATATAAAGGGGTTAGTCAAAACACATAGGCACTTAGGGGTTAAAATCATTATTTCCTCTTTTGCTTTCATTTTCGCCACATGGATGGCTTGTTTTGACTAAAAATATAAGTTGGAAATCATTTTTAATCACATTTAACTTGCATTGGGACTAGAAATTGGATAACAATCACTTAGTATGCTCTTCTCTCGCACCTCCAAGCGACCTTGAGAATCAGAAAAAGATTATGAAACAATTTCATCTCCCTTAAAAAGATTAAAACCTTTAGGAGAGGACAACATCCGTTCTTGGGACTCCTCTTAGTTTATTTTTTCAAACACATCTTAATATTGTAACAGGCCCATACATGCCCACATGTCACAAAGATAGGATAGTGCTTGAAATTTACTTTCTTATATCAAATCACTAGGGAAGTTTAAAGGTTTTGTAACAGACCCATACATGCCCACGTGATCACAATCTAGGATAGTTTCAAAGTTTTTCTTAGATTAAATCACAATAGGGAGTTAAAGGAATAGTAACGGACCAACATGTCCACATGCTAGGGACTTTTGAATTATGCAAGTTTGTACCAATGACACTTAGTTAATTAGGTAATCAACACTTGTAAGGACCAAGCGAAGTCCACATGCAGCAAGGTGACACCTAATTCATTAAAAAATTAGCACACTTTCACTTATCACTCACTTATCCTCAATGCATTACATGGATGGGTGAAATCATAACTGTTTGACGATGTTGAATTCTTGTAACCATTTTCGAATGAAATTTTAGTGATAATAGATGCCCCCTGATGGATGAGGTTAGGAGCATACGTATAGCCGAAATCCATCAATGTTTCTTCTACTGAGAGTGTTGTTGTAAGAGAGAGCGATAGTGGGATTGTCAAGAGTTACCCATTGGAGGGAGAAGGGAACCTGTAGAAGCCGACCTTCCATAAGGTGTGTAAACATAAAATGTGTACAAACGAGGCGGGCATGCCCCATGCTCATGTCGTTAACTCAAAATAGGAATGATGTGTTGATGTAGACAACTGCAGCGCCCTCAGGGGCGGTCGTGAGAAAGGTAGAAGACAATTCTACGGAGGAACATACTCTGAATGGTTGGCAATGATATCTGTAAGAAATATCACAGATATTGTAGGCATTGATAGCCCAGCCCAGTTCGGAGGTCTTTGACAAATATAAGAAATAACTGCAATAGTCGCAAAGTAAGACCCACCGTAATAGAAGGATTTGTTTGATTAGCCAACCTTGAATGATAGGCAGAGTAGGTGGTTGGATTTTCTTTGTGAATACGAATTTGATATCAAATATATCAAAGGAAAAGAGAACAAAGTGGTTGATGTACTCAGTAGGAGAGTGCATGAATTGCATGCTACGACCATTAGCATGTACCAAACTGATATTAAAGGCAGAATTTTGGAGGCTGCAAATGCAGATTTATAGTACAGGGATTTGGTAGCAAAGCTACAACAAGGTGAGATGCCACAAAAAGTGGAAAATTATAAACTGGAAGATGATGGAATACTTATGTACAAGAACCAAATTTATGTACCTAATGTCCAGGACTTGAAACTTATGATTTTGAATGAAATGCATAATGTGCCTTATGCTGGGCACCTTGGATATTAGAAAACTGTGCCAGCAGTCCATAGCCATTACTTTTGGCCAGGTATGAAGAAAGAGATTGCATAATACATAGCTAGATGTATGGAGTGCCAGAAGGTTAAAGCTGAGAACATGCACCCAACAGGGTTGTTGCAACCTTTACCCATTCCTGAGTGGAAGTGGGAGGTAGTGACAATGGATTTCATCACAGGATTGCCCAGAACAGGCAAGCAACATGATTCAATCATGGTGGTGGTGGACAAGCTTGCGAAATTTGCCCATTTTATTCCATTGAAGACTAATCACAAGGCAACTAACATTGTTGATATTTTTATGAGGGAAATAACACGATTGCACGATATTCCCAAGACAATTGTGTTTGATCGAGACCCAAAATTCACCTCCAAATTTTGGAAAGGGTTATTCAAAGGATTTGGAATGAATATGAACTTTAGCACAACCTATCATCTCGATTCTAATGGGCAGACAGAGCGTGTGAATCGAGTGATGGAAGACATACTAAGGATGTGTGTGATGGACAAACCATCTAAATGGGAAGACTACCTACACTTGGTAGAATTCACCTACAATAATGGGTATCAAGCATCGTTGAAGATGAGCCCATTTGAATCAATTTATGGAAGAAAGTGCAATACTCCAGCAAGTTGGGATAATCTAGCTGACATGGAAGTAGTTGGGCCAGAGTTTCTCAAGGAAATGGAAGAGAAAATGCTAAAAATTAAGCAGAATTTAAAGGCCGCCCAAGACAGGCAGAAAAATCATGTTGATAAAAACCGAACCCACAAAGAGTTTAAAGTGGGCGATCATGTTTTCCTGAAAGTGAAATCCAATAGAAGTTCCCTGAGGCTAGGAAATTGTTCGAAGTTGGCAGCCAGATTTTGTGGGCCATTAGAAATCCTAGAAAGGATTGGTCTAGTTACATATATGCTTGCATTACCTGCATCCATGACTGTACATAATATGTTTCATATTTCATTGCTTAAGAAATATATACCTAATGCTAATCATGTAATCGATTAGAATGTGATTTAGGTGGAGAAAGAAGGTGTCGTGCAAGTGCATCCTGTGCGCATATTGGACCAGAAAAGAAAACAACTCTGGAATCGAGCCATAGGGCTTGTAAAGGTCCAGTGGACCTAGTACAGTCATGAGGACATGGCATGGGAGCATGAAGATGCTATGTGGGCAGAATACCCACGTCTTTTTGAAGATTTTGAAAATCTTGCTGATGTTGTGTAAAAGTTGCACTAAGGATAGTGCAAAAATAAGGGGAGGGGATTGTAATACCCCAAGGATGTACCCCAGTTATATTATGTATTGTAATCATGTTTATAGGCTGGTGAGCCAAGTGTATATAAGCTGGTGGGATTATGTGTTATTTATGTCAGAGAGCCTAGGTGTTAAAGGACAGGAGGCTGATTTTTGTATATGTAATTATGCAGATCGTTAATAAAATATAAACATCGCTGTGTGCTGACCAACCAAGAAGAAAGAGTGATGGGGGACTAAGCTTCCACAGAGTGGGTAAGGGAAAGGGGGATGAAAGGTTGGAAAGGGGGATAAGCTTAGGGGCTTGAGTCCTTGAGAATAATAATTTATTATTATTCCAAAGCTATGCGAAAGACATGTTTTATCCTAAGTCCTGGGATAGGCAATGCATGCAGCTCCAACATGTGCAAAAAGGGAACACATGTAGCTCCAGCAATACAAGTGTTGACCTGGGTGCATGCAGTTAAAGTTGAAGAGTCAGCTTGTCTTAGGGGTTCGTCCTCCATTCTTCCGTCCGCTGTCTGAACCGTGTGGCCTCTACGTCTGATATCTGCATACCTCATGCAGCTCTGAAACCCGAAACCGTGAGGCCAACCTGTGATGTTTTCCTAATAAGCTGACGCATCCTCAGTCAGAACCCATTTTACCTCTGCGTATGACCTCTGCATAACCACGTACATCTGAGAAACCAGTCGAGAGGGAAAGGATGACCTATGTTTCATGTGTATTACCTGAGCCATGTGGCATCATAACTGTGGGTTGTTATGGCCATGCAATCCCTTGGCTGAGTGTGATTTGATGTCGTCATTTGTTCCTTGCTAAGCCTTACTGTTTTCATCCTTGTGCTAGAACATAGCTGAAGAAGCAGGTTTTTAGGCCTGTGTGGAACACTCTCTCCAGGTGAGGGAGGTGGTTGTGGTTGAAGAGGCAGGCTGTTAGGCCTGTGAGTGAATCATTCCAGGTGGGAGAGTGCGCGGAGGAAGTGAGAACTCCTGGAAGGGGTCCTGTAGCTGCCACATAGCTCACATCATTCTGGTCCAGCCTGTTGCTGAAGCCCAAGGCAAGGGAGGTTTAGAAGCCAAAGGACTGTCCTATGTGACAGTGAAGGTGTATACTCCTGGGTTGGGACAGGTATGTGGGGAATGAGAGTTTGTGAGTAGTGGGCATAAGTTTCTCTTGGGAGAGAATCCATCCTCATAAACTGTGTGTCTTCCTGTTGACCTTGCCTAGCCTAGGATTCCCTTGCCTGGTGGAGCTTAGTCCCAACTCAGGGGTGACCTACTGCTGAGAGTGATGAGTAGCATGGTCTAAGGCTGGGAGGTTCATGGAAGGTCTGCACGCAGTTGGTGGAGTTACTCCAGTTTTAAAGATAAGTATCATTATGTGTTTAATTTCAATTAAAATGCATGTCTGTGATGCTTGTATATTTTCATGTATTTTGCCGCATGTATGAATTGTTGTTAATTCTATTTAAGTCTGTATGATGACAGTAACTCTATGTTAAATGTGTTAATTTGATTTAATGCATATTATATATAAGTGTATGTTTCGTGTAGTAGCGTTGCCCGACAGTGGGGTTGATGGTCGAGGATGTTACAGGTAACTGCCTTGTTTGGTATTTTATCTATAAAAGGAGGATGTGCCTAACCAACTTCATTTATTGTTTGGTAGCCAATTACTCTTTCCACACTAGTATGACATAGCATCCTAGGTCCCCAGTCACCACCTCTTTGGCCTCCCCATCTTGTTGTTGTTTTTCATCTTAAGAAATTAATTATATTAGTGTTCTTTTACTTTTAATCATTAGCACAATAACTACATATAAAGGATCACTGAAAAAATAACATCCAAAACATACACAAGATTTACCATGGGGAAACCCTCTAGGGGAAAAACCCAGTAAACTTCTTCAATATAGATTCACCAACCAAGAACAATGCCTCTCTCCAAGATAGAACTAACAAATCAGGAGATCCTCCTCTAACCCTTGACTAGGGAAGAGTAGCACACCACATAACCAAGATATAACTAAGAAGCATACCAAGAATCTCCACAACGTCACCTCCTAGCTGCAGTGGTATCTCCCTCTAAGAATTTCACACTTCCTCTTCTTAGTTGAAGAGCTACTGTGTTGTGTCTTCCAATGAGGCGCTAACCTCCTTTATAAGTAGTGGTTTGGCCATCCTAAAATTAGGTCTGGGACGACCTGTCAATTTATCCTTTTATTTTCATTTTACTTGTCAAGGCACAAAAGGGTGAACTTTTACAAAGGAATAATAGGGTCGTCTAAAAATATATAATATAATAACATTCTTTAGGGTTTTGTCTTGGTCAAATAAAATAAGGATATCTTCCAAACCTACTCAAAATTCAACACTCCCTCTTAGCAAGGAAGGTATTCTTCTCATCACCATCATCATCACTACTTCTGCATTTTTGTACATCTGGTCATTGTATTGTTGTCAATCATAGATCTATATATCATAGGAAGTTCTGCATTTTTACTAGAGTAACATACCATCCTGCATTGGAGTAGCATACCATCCTGCATTGGAGTAGCATAACAACCTATGTTAGGGTTAACATACCATCTTGCGTTGGAGTAGCAGACCAACTTATGCTAGGGTAGCATATCATCCTACGTTAAAATACCAACCTGAGCTGGGGTAGCATACCAACCTACGTTAGAGTACAAACCTATGTTGGGGTAGCATTCCAACATGCGTTGGAGTACCAACATGTGTTGGGGTAGCATACCATCCTATGTTGGAGTACCAACCTACGTTGGGTTAGAATACTAGCCTTTGTTGGAGTATGAACCTTCCCTGGGGTAGCATAGCAACCTGCATTGGAGTACCAACCTGCATTGGGGTAGCATACCAGCCTGTGTTGGAGTACCAACCTGCAATGGGGTAGCATACAAATTTGGTTGTCATAAAAGATACATGTCTTCTCCAACTGGAGATCAAAAAATTCTACAATCAACTTTCGAAGGCACACTGCTTCACCACAAGATGACCATGTTGCCACATAATCTGTCTCTGTGGAACCATTCTTCTTCCTACTAAGCCACGATACCACAACTGATCCCAAACTAGACTAACATTTGGATGTAGTTTTCCGGTCTGTGACACTGTCCGCCCAATTTGAATCTATGTAGCTCTTGCAATCTTATCTTGCAATCCAAGATGTATTTGAGTCCATAATCAATTGTACCTTTCAGGTACCTTATCACATGTTTTTCCACAATCAGGTGAACAGGTCTAGGCTCAATGTGCTCACCGTAAAACATATATCTATCCTTGTGTTCATCATATATATCGACAAACTGAATTTTCACATCAAATTGTACCAAATTGTTACACTTGCTTAGCTGCAACTCAATCTTTTCAATCATGTGCTGACTCTATGTGCTTTTCACAAAGCACTATCTATCTCACTGTCTGAGATTATGTCCTCTACTCTCTCTGCAACTGTTCCTTTTGGAACTAGGACTCTACAAATATAGTTCTTTTTCTTCTGAAACTGAGAATGACTACTCCATTCTCACTGTAGTTGTTGAACTCTGAGAGTAGCTCCTCTACTCCATCATGATAACAAATTCATTTTATCCCTCTGAATCTCATACTTCATTGGCCTCTTTTAATGGATCATGGTTCTATATATACTTCTTCTGATTACTGGAGCAAGTGTCTCATCATAGTCTTCTACCTCTTCTTGGGAGAATCCTTTGGACACAGATCAGGCTTTGTACATCTCTATGAATGGTCCTGGGGAGGCTTCTCCTCCTTATTGGATCGTGAGGGCTGACTCCCTCTGAAATCTATCTCCTTCTGAGATGGTACTTGGTGCGGCTGCCTGCCTCACCACTGGTGGAGCCATATTCTCCTCATGATATGGATCATTAACGCTATATGAATTTACATCCTGCAAAGTGTTACATGACCATGCTGGTCTCTTCCTGGTTACTGCAATGATTCTAGGTAGGCCCTTCTGGATCTACTAACACTTCTTGATGATATGAAGAGTGAACAAATGCACCAAATGGATTTGTTCGGTCCTATTTGGAGCCTTCTTCTTCTTACAATCAATCTCTAGATGAGATACTTTGTATCTCACGAAAGATCATTCTTTGTCTTCTTCTTCTTTGGTACATGGATGTATGCAATCATGTATACAAATTCTTATTTGGATAGTCTTCTTTGTGTTTCAAACTAGAGATCATCTAATATGTTGTCTCATGCAACCGTCACTATAGCTTCCCTTAGGTTTATCACCTGTGACCTTCTTGAAACAAGAACAAAAAGGGAGACACAATAGACAAGAATAATACTCGTATAATAATCAAAACAATAACGAGAACAATAATCACAGTAGTTCCTTCTCAGAGATATTGCTTGTGACCTGCTTGGAACAAGAGCCAAAATAAAAATACAATAATAATAAATAGGAACAAAGCACATCTAGTGTTGTGATCAATCATTCCTCCATGGAATTTATAAAATAACCTGCCCAAGACAAGAGCAACAAGAGTAAAAATTATAATAGCGTTTTCATAAGAACATATCTATGTCAACAAGAATAAAATACAATCTCATGGTAATCGTCATATTATTACCAAGGTGACCTGCTTGGAAGCAAAACAAGAAGTATCTCCTAGAGGAGATGTTAGTTCATCTTGAAAGCATAATAGTACTCACATGTTGCCAAGTATTCATTGTATCTAGCAGTAATATAACCTTTCAAGGATTGTTGTCACAACTAGTAATGTAGAAATTATCAAACTTGATATGTGCAAATTAAAAACTTATTAATTTAATCAATCAAAACTTGAACCTGGAGTCTTATCTTCAAGAACGAGTGTTGTTGATTTTCTTCTAAGTCTCCTTCACTCAATATGACAAGTATGCTCTTCAACTTGTCCCCTGTACTTAAGACAATATGCTTTCTTGAAAGAAATCTGAGTTAGAGAATATAATGCAAATAAACTATAAAATCTCAACCTTAATCAATCTAATACTTTGACTAAAGTTAGTTTATAACTTTAGCTTTGAATAGAGGTTAGTGTGATAATCACAACTTCAATTGATCAAAATACAACTAGATTCTTATAAGATCACAATAATTCCATAATAGCTAGAGGCATATGAAAATAATCAAACCTGGAGTGTGTTGTTCCTCTTAATGTGTTGGATATGAGATCCCTCTGGATCTACAATTTTTGCTTGGAAAAGAGATCCCTTCTCCTGTAATCACACTCAAAATAGTGATACAGTTTATATATATATATATCAACAAAATACCAGTCCCAACACTTCACAAAAACTTTCACTGCAACTAGTACTGGAACTACAACTGGTGCTACATGTAAGTTTTAAACCTATGAAGTAAAGCAATGCATATAGATTCTTAAGGAAAACAAAATTTAATCAATGGCTCATACACATAGTACACATAGATTTTATACCGGAAACCCTCAACTGAGAAAACCTTTCTTATATTCATTATATCAAATTTCACCATTCACCATACAATATATACAATGTTTTTAGGTATTCCATAGATACCAAAACCCTAATCTCTTCATCTGGGATTAATTTAGAAAACTGCTAAAAATAGCAAAAACTTCCCAAAAACAAATTTCGGGGCACTGCGCGTAACCAGGGGGGGCATACTTGCCCCCCCCCCCTCGGGACCCCCCTAGGAAAGCTCCCAACACACACAACACAAAGAGCACTACTAGAGGGATTGTTCAGATGCAGTTGTTGAATCTAACACACCCACGCACACACATGCAAAGAATATAACACATACCCAAAATTCTCCCACTTGTTGTTTTCTTTGCATCCAGGGGTCCAGGGGATTATATAGTCAACAATCGAGGGAAACAATGCCCATTTTTACTCTACACCAAGAGAAATTTTATGTTCTCAGAGACTTTGTCAATGAATCTACAACATTTTTCAAAGTCTCAACCATTTCCAACAACACCTTCTTTTCCTCAACCATGTCTCTCACAAAGTGATACTGAACATCAATATGCTTTGTCTTCGAATGATAAGCTGGGTTCTTTGCTAGGAATATTGCACTCTAACTATCACAATCTAATATCATTGCTTGTTGTACCAACCCAATACCTGAACACAATATTTGTAACCATACTGCTTCCTTGCTTGCATGAGTGGCTGCCATGTATTGAACTTTTGTACTTGAGAGTGCCACTACGACCTGTCTTTTGCTCATCCAACTGATTTCTCCTCTAAATAGGTTAAACACATACCCACTTGTAGATCTTCTGTGATCCAGATCTCCAACCTAGTCTGCATCGACAAAGCCATGTATTTCCACCACTTTGTCCAATCCTAGTCTTCCTTGGTAGCACAATCCATAACTGGTAGTGCCGTGAAGATACCTGAAGACCCTCTTTACTACTATCCAATGCTCCTTCCCTGGTTTTGACATATACCTACTGAAAAATCCCACTACATGTGCAATGTCTGGTCTAGTACAGACCATTGTGTACATCAAACTGCCAACTGCACTGGCATATGGAACATGGGACATGTCCTCTTCTTCTTCCCGTGTCTTGGGAAACTGATCTACAGATAACTTTACACCTATAGGAATAGGAACCTTGGCCAGTTTACTTCCATGCATATTAAACCTTTGCAATATCGTCTCAACATATTTTCTCTGATTCAACCAGAGTTTCTTGTTTGCACGATCTCTTTTAATCTCCATTTCCAGAATGAATTTAGCAGCGTCGAGATCCTTCATGTCAAATTTGGAGGATAGCTGCGATTTCACCTCCTTGATAAAATCCATGTTATTTCCTACCAACAACATGTCATCAACATACAACACTACATAAATGAAGTTATTACCAACCTGCTTGGAATATACACAGTGATCAGCCCTGCTTCTTACAAATCCCAATCCAAGGATGTATGTGTCAAACTTTTGGTACCACATCCTAGGTGATTTCTTCAGACCATATAGTGACTTCTTTAGCCTACAGACTAGCTCTTTCTTTCCCTTCACTACAAATCCTTCTGGCTGCTTCATGTAGATTTATTCTTCCAGATCCCATGTAGGAATGTTGTCTTCACATCCATCTGTTCCACTTCAATATCAAAAGTAGTAGAAATAGATAAAATAAATCTAATAGAAGTTAACTTAGCAACAGGAGAAAAAATCTCACCAAAGTCAATTCCCTCTACCTGGGAATAACATTTTTCTACTAACTAAGCTTTGTATTTCTCCACTTTACCTTGTGTATTAAACTTCTTCTTGAGCAACCATTTTCTACCAACCAATTTTCTTCCATCTGACAAATCAACTATATCCCATGACTCATTCTTATCCAAGGCATCCATTTCTTCAACCATGGCCTTCTTCTAGAGTTTACTATCCTCTGAATTCACTGCTTCCCTAACAGTTCTAGGATCATCATCCGTAATAGATAAAGCAAAATTGGAACGAAAATCAGGTGGACTATACCTTTCTGGTTTCCTTCTATCTCTCACTAATCTCCTCAATACTGGGGTATGAGGTTCTTCTTCTTCTTCTTCTTCTGCTTCCTCTTCTTCAGATGATTCAGATTTTGCATCATCCAACTCAAGCTCTATTTTCTCAGGTTCATCTTGCATTGGTAGGAATTCCTATTTGGACACATCTTTTACCTCTCTGAAAACAACATCTCGATTGTAAACAATCTTCTTGGTTTCTGGTTTGCAAAGCTTATAGCCTTTCACACCATCTTTATAACCAATAAAGATACACTTTTCAGCCTTTTATCCAACTTACTTCTATTTTCCTTTGGAACATGTACATAAGCATCACAACCAAACAATCTAAGATGTTGAAAGAGGGTTTCTTTCCAGACCATACCTCGTGTGGAGTTTTATCATCTAGCACTGATGAAGGTGATCGATTGACCAGGTAACATGTTGTACCCACTACCTCTGCCCAAAATTCTTGTCCTAACTTGACACCGTTGAGCATGCTCCTTGCTTTTTCGATTAGTGTCCTGTTCATCCTTTATGCAACTCCACTCTTCTGAGGAGTGTATGGAGTAGTATTCTGCCTTGCTATACCACACTTCTTACATAATTCTTCAAATTCATTTCCACATAATTATCTACTATTATCTGTTCTCAATACCTTTATTTTCTTCTCTATCTAATTTTCTACCAGAGCCTTAAACTCTTTAAATTTATCAAATACCTCATATTTATTTATAAGAAAATAAATCCATGTGTACCTTGAGAAATCATCTATGAATGAAACATAATACACAAACTTACCTAGTGATGGAACAAGCACAGGTTCAAACACATCACTGTGTATCAATTCTAAGATCCCCTTTTCTCTTGTAGCAACATATGGGAATCTTACTCGATTCTGTTTACCATATATGCAATGTTCACAGAAATCAAAATCCAGAGTGCAATTAGACATACCTTCAACCATGCCTTTACCGTGTAGTGTTCGAAGGCCCTTTTCTCCAATATGCCTCAGTCTTTGATGCCACAACATGGTCTTCTTTTCAGGGATGATATTGGTCTTATCTTCTTTATTTGTCTTCTCAAGGAAAACATAATTGTTACACCCATTAGTATAAGTTCTTCCCAACAACTTGTATAGAGTTCCACACTGAACTCCCCTCATTCACACCATTTCCCCTTGTACCATCTTGCAAGTGTTCTTTCCAAATACAGTATCCACTCCTGCATCATCCAACTTGCTTACATATATTAGGCTCCTGGAAAGTTTTGGAATGTGTAGAACCCCAGGGATAGTTCTAATCCTTCCATCTTTTAGCAACAACTTAAACCTTCCACGTCCCAAGATTTTTGATGTCGAGTCATCTCCTAGGAATACATCACCACCATCATATTTTTCATATTCAGAGAACCAGTCCCTATGAGGAGTCATATGGTATGGTGCACCCGAGTCAATCAACCATACATAGTGGTCTACATGTGTACTTGTATATGCTAGGTAAACATCACCTCCTTATTCAGTGGAGGTTTTCGCATCTGTGGAAGAGGTACTATCAAATCCCTTTTGTTTTTCAACCTTCTTAGACTTGCAATCTTTCTTATAATGCCATGTTTTACCACACTTCCAAGATTTCCTCAAAGATTTTCTTGGAGACTTAGATCTACCTGTAGATTTATATCTCCCCCCTGAAGGCTTACCGAGATTCCTGTCTTGGGTACGACCTCTTACAAATAAAGCATCTGTGCTATGACCATCCATGCTTTTCCGCCTCATCTCTTCAGATAACAAGGATGCAACTACATCCTCATACTTCAATGTAGATTGAGTGGTACTACCTATTGCTACAACCAGATTATCCCAAGAGTTTGGCAAAGAACATAAAAAAATAATACACGTATCTTCTTCTGCAATCGTAATATTAATAAAGACAATTTGACTTACCAGAGTATTAAAGGAATTTAGATGTTCTGTCACAGAATCTCCATCTTCCATCCTAATATGATATAACTTCTTTCAAAGAAATAAATTGTTTACCAGGGACTTT
>ML804100.1:74801-96122 GCA_009831015.1 Picea engelmannii
TTTTTCTGAGGTTTTTCTATGCTATATTGATATTTGGTTCTTAACATATATCATCATAATTAGATATGGCCATATCTATCTCATCATTTTCGAAATGTATGGGTCTAAACATAAAGTCAAAAACCTCTTCTCTTCTTAGGATATTTAACATCCCTGTTGGACAATTCGTTGTGTCTCTCCATGTTTCAATAGACTCCTGGAATTTGTTGACAGTCAAATTTTCATCCCAGGAACTTCCTATCTCAATTGTTGTGCCCATGGTAGAGGACACCCCTATTTCAATTGTGGTCATGTTTTTATGAGTTCAAAGTTGAAATGATTTTTTGAGGAATGCACGCTAACATGAATGGATGTTGAGTAATGTAAGCCATGGAATGCATGCTCACAAAGAGGAAATCCTTGGCAGCCAACTGAATTTTTTTTAAATGATTTAGGGTTATATTGGTATATTTTTCTATGAAGCACTTTTGATAAGAAAAGTAAATTAATCTTTATGGATAACATATTATTTATTACAAATAACACTTCTACAAAACTTGTCGTGCATTTTTATAAGCACACTCAAGTAGATTTGTAGCATTTTTTAACAATGGACTTGGGATTTTTGAGAATTAATGAAAAATTTCCATCCTCTAAATGAGGGGAAGTACTCGGGGGTTTTCCTAGCCGGGCGTTGTATCTTGGAAAATAAAAAAAAATGATTTCCAGAATGAGTCAGGGTAATTTTGAAAGAAAAATTATAAATGTTGTTGACTATAATACAAACACACACACTCAATCTCAAATTAAATGGTAAGAAAGATATCTTGCATGCATTTGAAATAAATCTTAGTTGTGTGAGACTTACAAGTACTTCCATTTTCTAAGATTATGGGACTCGGGCATTGACTCAACATACAAGGTTAACTACATATGTGTGTTTCCAAACAACTTGTCAAACATGGGTTCAGGTTTGTCATAAGATATGCCATAGTAACCTCAATCATACACAATGGATCAACATCGATTTTCATTCACCATTATATGAAATCCATTCAAATGGGTTAAGGAAGAATAATTTAGGGTTTAGGTGAGCATAAGGCTACATAACATGTCTAGTGCGTGCATTTTTATAGTGCAAGCATGCATTTGTCATTAACAAGGTGTGCATGTTCATCCTTACTATGTAAACATGCAATCCCGTGCCCTCAATGTGAAATTTCAACTTGAGACATGCATTTTTCCCTTACAGAGTGTGCATTTTCCTCAATACCTCGTTTTCATGTAATATCTTAAGGTCAACATACAATTACCAACACAAGGGATGCATTTTTCTTCCTAGGGCATGCATTTGTGATTTGCCCATTTTCATGCATTTTTCCTTTTGAGGGATTGAATTTTTCACCATGGGCTGTGTATAATTTATTTTAAGGAATGGATGTTTCATAAGACTATATATCCTTGATATAATCATACCAATTTCAAAATTGGACGTGCATTTCCCTCAGTTTGGCATGTGTTTTAACAAGGCTAATTTTAACATTTTGACATCTTTGTTTTACAAGGAAGTTTTTACCCTTTATGCACAGCAGACGGTTTTTTGTCTAAAAATTCCCACTATTTCCTCTAAAATGCAAGCCTAAGGAATGAAATACTTTATGCCTTATTGTAAGATGGGTATGTTACAATTTCCCACCCATTCAATCCTCATTGTTTCCATTACTGATTTTTCATGCCAACCATTTGGAAAATAATGAAAGGATTAATGGGTTTTTTTGTTGTTGCATAAATCCCTAATTCAATATTCTTATAGTCTCCACATCTACAAAATGCACACTCACATGTAAAAAATACATGCTTTTCATTTAAACTCTAATTTACGCCCTTTTGTAAAATGCACACTAGGCTTCACAAAAATGCACACCCATGTCTTAAAACACCTCCAATTTGAGTGATTCAAGTTGTTGATGGTGTATTATATAATTTACACATGTGTACACATTTTTATTTTCATTTTCAAACAAAAAATGTGTCTTCTTTGTAAAAGAGGAAAAATCTTCCTTGTAAATTGAAAGACCAAAACAATAGAAAGTGACCTAATGGAAATGCACACCCATGCTTCTATATAGCTTGAAATTTAGTTATAAGAGATTTGGGGTGAATATAAAAACATTATAAATATACCTATGTCACCCTAAGTGCAATTTAAAATGAAATAGGACTTCTACCTTGAACCAAGATTGAATATTTTTTATAAAATGGAGGGTAAAACCATGTTTCTGTAAAATGTATGCCGAGGACTCATATGACCTCCAAATTGAGTGATTCAAATTGTGGAGTTTGAATTTTATTATTTTACATGTTGTAATACATTTAGTTTTTAATTTTCAAACAAAAAACCCATCTTCTGTGCATAGAGGATAAAAACTACCTTGTAAATGGAAAATAATGCATAAAGGGAAAAATGCATAACAAATCATGAAAACAAGGCATGCTAAAAAATGAACGCCTTGCTAATAAAAACACATGCATATAGTTGGTAATTTACATGTTACAAGTTACAAGACTGTGGATATGTTGTAAACTCTAAGCTTTGTATACTAGGGTGATATCTCAAGTTTTTTCCCTTTTCCTAATTTCAACAATATTGGATTTTGACCCACTGTGAAATGTTGGAGGATGCATGCCAACCATTTAAAAAAAATGTTTACAAATGTTGGAAGGATGTTCCCCAACTTTTTGACGAAATGGAAACCATATAATTGTTTCCCTTTCCTTTAATTCCTCTCACATGGGGTCATAGATCCTCTTCCTCTCTATTATGTGTATTATGTTTTTCGGCCTATAGAAATGCATTTACATGTGTGAAATTGGTAGAATATATTCATATATTTTACTTATATTGTGTGATTGGATTTTGATGTAACAATTAATTACAATGTCGTATAACATTACTCCATAGGAAAATAATAGGATGCTTCAAAGGTTATTTGTGACATTGGAAGCAAAGGGTGATAGGAAATGTTATTTCCCTTATAATAAATGTAGGGGCTTCAATAGAATAAGACTTTTAATAAAAACAACCGAAAGGAATTGTAGAAAAGTTGGACATGTTGAAGGGGGGTATGAATATCGTCCCTTGGTACATTAGTACTCATTATATATTTTTGTATTGATTGTATTCATAGAAATTTCTATCCTTTTAATATTCATTGCATGCACTAATATCATTTGATTGATTGTAATCATAAAGAAAGGGTGTCCTAAGTGTGATCTTGGGAATGTGCGAAGTAGTAGTAGAAATCCTATTGTACACAAGGAGGAAGATGGAGTGAATATTGGAGATCCAGTTAGTCACATGGAAGAACATGACACTAACAATGGTACAATTGAGAATGATGGTATAAATAGATTGATCCAGGACACCTTTTCTCCAATGGGTGACAATTTTGATGATATTCATGATGTATCTTTGATTGTGAAGTCACAACAACCCCTTTACGAAGGCTTGCGGAAAAATCTTCACTCTGCTATATTGTTGTTGGTGAACTTGAAGGTATTGAATGGTTTGTCAAAAACTTGTCTCACCTAGATCCTAAGGTATGTAATATAATTCATCACATATACATAAAAGGTCTATTAATTAATGTGTAAATTATAAGGATGCAATATTTAATATTAATATTCTTTACATTAACTAGTTATATTTTGCGTTGTAGAATGTTAGATGAATTTCTCCTACCATCATCAAATACTTTACCTCGCACATACTGAGAATTATTTTCCATTATGAAATATATTGGAATGGATTAACGAGCTATTGATACATGTCCTAATGATCATATTATTTATTATGGACAATATGCATCAGAAATGAAATGCCCATAATGTCAAATCAGTAGATATCAAACCAATCAAGTAACACAACACATTCCTTGCAAGGTTCTTCATCATATTCTCATAATTCCACATTTACGGTCACTGTTCAGATGCCAAAGCATAGCACAATTTATGGATTATCATGCACATAATAGAAGTGAGTATGGTGTTCTTCTAATTCCTGCAAATGGTTCTTCATTTAGGAACATCGAGGAAAGATGGTCAATTTTTAAAGAAGAACCTTGTAATGTTAGGATTTCATTGGCAACTGACGGTGTCAATCCATTTGGTGAGATCAAATCTATTTACTCAGTGTGGCCTATTTTTGTTATAAACAATAAAATTCCTCCTTGGATGTCAATAACGAGGGAGCACATAATGCTAGCAATTATTGTTCCAGGTATTTTTTTACAATAATTTTTTGAACGCAACATTTCATTTGTCTTGTTCGTTGCATAATTTCTTATATATACATATATAAAAAGTAGTAATGATGTGTATTTTCAATCAATTAGGTAAGTACCAAGTTAAATATATGAATGTATATATTAATCATCTTATTGACGAGCTACTAAAGTTATGGTCTGACACCACTATGTATGACATCTCTAGACCAATAGGGAAAAAACARTTTCAATTCCATGGACTACTTACATGGACAATTTATGATGCACYTGTGATAACACATTTTTGTGGTATGTAATATACTAGTGCACTTTAAACACATTTTTGTGGTATGCAATATACTAATGCACTTTAATAGCATATATATATATATATATATATATATATATATATATATATATATATATATGAAAATATCATGCATTTTTWWWAAATAATTCCTTGGTATATAATTGATAATGRCATTAAKCCATAYGTTGTAGGCCTACAAAMCAAGGGTAAATTTGCATGTCTAGTATGTGGTTCAATAAGTTTAGGAAAKGAGGTGTTTKATGAGTATAGGAACTTCCTCCCTAAGAACCATAGTTATCGAACTATCGAAAAACATCTTTTCAATTTCAAAGAAGAGACTGGAATAAAACCACGAAGAATGACACCTCACCTATGGAAGTTGGAATATAATAGAAATAGTCAAGGTAATAAATTATACTATGTATCATATATATTGATTATTTACTATTTTAATTCACATTTAAATATGTTGACTATATCTAACAATTATTGATGTAATCTCATTTATTTTTCATAAATATTGTCAAGGCATTAATGGGATTCCAAGAAGAATGAAAGCATACCCTATACACTTCAATAGGTTTCCCTACTATGAGCACTTACACATAGCTCATTTGTTTGATACAATGCATATCAGGAAGAATGTAACAAAAACATTATGGAGAATCTTAGATGGAAGGAGTGAAAGAAAAAAATGGTAAAATTTGTAGTGACATTCAGAAACCCAATCATGCAATGAAAAATGCGATTAATTCAAATAGTGATGGACATCGATATAGTATTCCATGGTTATTTACAAAGAATAAAATAAATGTTGCAAAAGAGGTCATTAGGAAAATTAAATTTCCCATGAGATTTTTTTCAAACATAAATAATATCTTAATGTAGAAAGGTGAATTTGGTGGGGTAAAAACTCATGACTGACATTCGTTCATTAAGGTAATCATTTTTTTTATATTTCTATATTGGTATATACATCTTTTGGGTATTTTTTTGTTTACTTTTATAATGATTCCTTTTTTGTTACAATATGTTCTACCTATATCTCTTTCAAACAACTTTGACAACAACATAAAACAAGTCATATATGATCTTGGCAAATACATGAGGTAAGTAACAATTTATATGAAAAAATTTGTTGCATAACTTTTTCACATGTGTTTTACTTGCAATGTACACACTTAAACTTTAGTCATTTGCTTGCATCATGTGTAGGTGGTTTTCATCTAAAGAAGTCCATAAATGAGATATAGGGTATTGGAGGAGAGGTCTTTCTCACCTAATGTGTGAAATGCAAAAGTACCTACCTCCAACATTTTTCAATGCACAAGAACACTACCTCATACACCAAGTTGAGGATATTGAAATTTGTGGACCTATACACACAAGGTCAATGCGGATGGTGGAGAGGAATTTGAAATCATTGAAATCCCTTTTTAGACAAAGAGCATGTCCTAAGGGTTCTATGGTGGAGGGCTATATGGTATATCGATCCTTGGTGTATATTTGTCAGTATATTTCTAAATTAGCAACAAATATGAATGTGCCTCTCATTTGGGATGTCAAATCCATCAACAAATTTGAAGAGGAGGTCCTATTGGGGAAAGGTAGAATGAGCAAAGTGAAAGGTAATTAGATTGTAGAGATCTACAATACTTTTGTTTATTCAGCTTTATCTATATCATACCTATTTAATTTTTATTCTTCCATCAATTATTAACCTTTGGCATGGTACCTAATTATTGTTGAATTGCTATTTTTTCATATATCTCATCGAGAGTGGGATGCACTACATTTATACATTTCAAACAATCTTGATTGGATGAATATATGGATAGAATGATGTATACAATGTTATGGTAGGTTATCACGGGAAGGGGCCACTACACTGGTTAAAGATGCTCATCATAATCAAGATACCAATATTACACAAAGGGAAATTGATTTAGCATGTGGTTTAAATGATAACATGTAAGCATATTCACCCACAATTTTTACTTATTTTCTATTATATTAATGTATGTTGTCTGTTATTTTCTTAAAATAGTTGCTAATTCTAAATATGTTAATTAATTGAAAATGCATTTTTTATGTGTTGGACATAACATAGTTGAAACATCACAAGGGTATGTGGTGCAATGGGCATAAATTTCACATAAAAAAGTTGGATGACAAGAAAAAACCCTTTGATTGTGGCATAACTGTAGCATTTCAGGTCACTAATGTTTCCTCTATAAGTGATAGGCATCCAACGGTATCTAAATATAGATACTATGGGTATTTGAATGATATACTTGAATGTGACTTTAAATCTTTTAAATTAGTCATGTTCGAGGTCAAATTTCATAGGTTACAAATGAATGAACATGATCCTAAAAGAACTGCTATTGAGAATGAGAATGAATTTACCATGGTTAATACAAGGACGCTTGAGCTGGGTACTGAGATTTATGTTCTTCCAAGACAATGTGAGTAGGTCTTTTACTCAGGTGTTCTAGGTAAAGCGGGATGGCCATATGTTGTTAGATATCATCCAAGAGGAAGGCATGTAAATTACAATGTAGAAGAAGAATATGATATTGAAGAAGAATATGATGCAAAGGAGCAAGTAGATGTGTTAGACGAAGAAGACATATAAGTTGAGATAGATGTAGATGATAATGTTCTTGATGATCATATCAATGATGAAATTATCGAAAATGACACTGATGATGAGGTTTCTATGCCCAATCCTTACAACATCATTTCTGAACCAGATTCTAGACTAGATGATACAGATTTGGAGTTGGACAGAGAAGAAGATCAATGCTATTGAATTGTTTAAATGTAGGTTGGGGTATGTGATTATATATTTTCTATGATGTATTCTCTTTAAAGTATTTTATTATATGGGTTAATTGTTTCTTTTTAAGTTGCATGCCGTATTCTTATATGTATTCTTGGTTGGTTAGAAGTCATTCATCTTGATTTGTCTCATCCTCCTAACCCATTTTCAACATGTGTTGATTGATTTTAACTATTAGTAAATATAAATTATATTACAAATAAATAACAATTAAAAGATAAACAAAAAATAAAACAAATATAAAAAAACAATATTCAAAGATAAAAAACACACTATGGCACCAAACTCCCTACCAAATAAACCCACTCCAAACCCGCTGACCACTGCATTTATCTAGCTCACCTACCATTACAGAGAGTGTACAGAGGAGCAGACCCATACAAAGACAGTCTGACCCCACCTGTGCATCCAAGGAGGGATTGACCCCATAAAGTCTTCGATATGTATCATAATTGATGATGTAGATAGAGAATGTAGATCCTGTAGTTATTTGTTCAATATGGTATGGTTTACAATGGCTCTGTTTGTATTCAATTCAAATAAAGTTTTCTCTTTCATTCAATCCTAACTTTCGGTTTGATACCCTGTATACTGCATCTTTTTCCCATATTTTTGTACAAGTAATAGAGAACAAATAGGGTTTAAAATGAAAATTCAACAGACACGATCAAACCAAAAATATAGATCCAATATCGATAGTCTCAATTTATTTTGGTTGGTGAAAGTGCATGGTAGATAAAAAGGGGTCAGGGGCCTAAATTATAAACCATTGTATTAACAATTGATAACATGTCATCTCCTTATCATTTCGGTACACAGGGGTGATATTATCAAACCACTTTAACTCACCCCAAATGCGTGAATGGATGACATCTGGCATAGTGATGTAAGCCAAATAAAAACCACAAATTTGTACACACACACACACACTCTTTCTTTCATTTACATTTAAATTTTGTTTTGCTAATTTCTATGCATGAATTGTAATATGCCACTTTGAATTACTTTTTAGTAGATAGTTTGGGTATGGGGCATTGAGAGTGATGCAGGGGGAGGAAGGGGACAAATTAGCTTCCACCTTCATGTGGTTGGATCTATTCAGTAGAGAATAAATTATTCTCGAAATCAATAGAATCTCATTCAAGTATTCCATTTTAGTTTTTCTAGAGTCTCGTACATGTTGTTTTTTTTAAATAAAAATATTTGATTCCTCAAAAAATTGTTGTAATCATACATAACGAAGCCATGTATGGAGGTATTCCACCTGTTCCTCTAGATAAGTGGAAACCAGAACAGATGGCGACCTTCTGTTCTAGTTGTATCATGAGAAACAAACCGCCACCTGTTCCGCCAAAAAATTGGAAACCAAGACAAGTGGTAAGGTAATGTAGTGTCTGAATTGTCTAAACATGCAGAGAGAATCCTAAGCAAGAGTATGAAAATCCACTGTATCTTTGCAAAAAAAGTGCATAGATTTGAAAGGAAAGGATTAAACATCAAAAGAACCAGTGAAACTTGTGACGACCTGAGTTCCACCATGAGGAGTGAAGACGCACGGTTGTGCGCAGGTCGAGCATTGTTGCTGGCTTTGTGAGATTGAGAGGGATCCATACAAAATTTCGAGCTGGATGCTAAGAAATGTATTCCTATGAATTTTTTCCTACATATCCCTACACATCTCTAATATGAGCTCCATATGCTATGGTGCAAGGAGGCAAGTGGAGTGCGAGTCTTGGACCAGAGATGAGGAGGGCATTGGAGGCTCTATTGGGTAGTCAACCAATAGAATATCATCTTGAATTATGCAAGTTTCCCAATCCGTGGCACATGCTGTAGCAAGGACATAGTGACTGGTGTTAGGCAGTTCATGGGGGTCTCAGACTGTGTAAAGGAGGGATTCTAACGGAACCATAATTGTCTCTTCCATAATTTCCTCCTCTACAATGGCCATTGGAGGCATATTTTTCTCCCTATCTTGGAAAATCAAAGGGTTGAAGAATCCTGGGAGGGAAAGCCTGCAAATGAAACATTTCCTAGAAGCATAATTGTACCAGGAAGACCCTCTATTATTCTTACCATGCTCCCGTAGCATGGCGGGGAGGTAAAACTAGACTGGAAGCGACTTGAGAAATCGCAAAGTAAGGACAATGATAGAAGCAAAGCCAACATGCAATAGCTGATCCGAGTGGGAGGAACTGTAACATACCCAGAGGAAGTGGAGGGGCACCAAGGGAGATGAATTGACCTTGTGCATGTCTCTCATACCCATCGCCATCCCCCAACCATGGTGCACTGAAGGCTCCATTAAACCTGCATAAGGGAACTGTTGAACCTACTCAGAAGTGCCTTGAATGTTTCCCTCCATATGAGAAATGGGAGTGAGGGCGGTGGCAGGCTTCTTTAATACAAGGCTCTGCATGTTATAGACAAGGCAACTCATCCGGGGGAGTCTCGTACATGTTGATATGTACTTTGTTTATTTATTTAATTATTATTCAGTCATATAACCTTGTATTCTCTAATGATTTTTGTAGGTCTTTACAATGGAAATGCAACTAACAACTAGCCTATGTGTGTTTTGGATGTACAATGTCCTACCACATCGAGCTCATGGACGCAGGTAGTTAGTACTAATTTTTCCATTTTAGTTAGTGCATGTGCACATTTTCCAAAGATTCATGTGTATTTCAACCCTTTACTAAATTATGGGCACAAATCACCCTGGTATGCATTCTTTAGTCTTTATAACAAATCCACAATCTTGTAACATGTAACTTGTAAATTAACAACACCATACATGGATTTTTCTTCCTAGGGAGTGAATTTCTCATCATGCTCTATTTCCATGCATTTTTATGTATTTTTTCCCATTTATAAGGAAACTTGTAGCCTTTACGCACACTAGAGGGTTTCAGGTTTCAAAATCCACAACTAAAGTATGAATAGATGTTTTGAATCCCAGTTCAAGGTAGAAATACTTAGTCTTTTTAAAATGAAATTTGGATGAAATATATAGATTTGGAATGTTATTAAATTCACCCCAAATCTTAGATCACTAAATTTGGAGGTATATAGAAGCATGGGCGTGCATTTCCATTAGGTCACTTTCTATTGTTTTGGTCTCTCAATTTACAAGGTAGAATTTGCCTATTTTACATAACAACCACTTTTATGTTTGCAAATGAAAATATAAATATGTAGACAATTGTAACATTATCTAAGACACCCTTAGAAACTTGAATCATTCAAATTATAGGTGTGTAAAGACCAAGGCATGCATTTTTTGAATCGTCGTGTGCATTTCCGCACAAATGAAGAAATTACAGTTTAAAATAAAAACACATATTTTTCTCATTCAAGTATTGCATTTTAGTCTTTCTAGATCTCATACATGTTTATTTGTCTATTTATTTATTTAATTATTAATATTCAGTCATACAATCTTGTATTTTCTGATGATTTCAAGAAGTCTTCAAAATGGAAATGAAACTAACAACTAGCCTATGTGTGATATGGCTGTATAAGCTCCTGCCTCATCGAGCTCATGGACCTAGGTAGTTAGTACCCATTTTTCCATTTTATTTAGTGTCTTTGCATAGTTGCCAAATATTCATGTGTATTTCAACCCTTTACTAAATGCTAGGAAAAAATCACCCTAGTATGCATTATTTAGTGTTTACAACAAATCCATAGTACCGTAACTTGTAAATTAACAACACCGTGATTTTTCTTCCAAGGGCATGCATTTCTCATCATGCCCTGTTTTCATGCATTTTTATGCATTTTTCTCTTTATGCATCTTGTTTTGCATTTACAAGGAAACTTTTAACCTTTATGCACACTAGAGTGTTTTATGTTTCAAATTGCACATCTAAAGTATGAATAGATTTAAAATGATAAAATCCAAACTCCACAATTTGAACCACTCAATTTGGAGGTGATATGAGTCTTAGGAGTGAATTTTACAATAAAACAGTTTTACCCTCCATTTTACAAAAGGTATTGAATCTAGGTTCAAGGTATAAGTCCTTAGTCCTTTAAAAATGCACTCTGAATGAAATATATAGATTTTTAATGTTATTAACTTCACCCCAACTCCTAGATCACTAAATTTGGAACTATATAGAAGCACGAGCATGCATTTCCATTAGGTCACTTTATAGTGTTTTGGTGTCTCAATTTACAAGGTAGAATTTGCCCCTTTTACACAACAACTACTTTTATGTTTGCAAATGAAAATCTAAATATGTAGACAGGTGTAACATTATCTAAGACACCCTCATAAACTTGAATCATTCAAATTGTGGGTGTGTTAAGACATGAGCGTGCATGTTTTTGAAGCCTGGTATGCTTTTTTGCACAAGGGCATAAATTAAAATTTAAAAGAAAAACAAGTTTTTCTCATTCAGGTATTGCATTTTAGTCTTTCTAGGTATCGTACATGTTGATTTGTCTGTTTATTTAATTATTTATTAATATTTAGTCATATAACCTTGTATTTTCTCATGATTACGAAAGGTCTTCACAAAGGAAATGAAATTAATAACTATCCTATGTGTGATGTGGTCATACAAGCTCCTGCCTCCTTGAGCTCATGGACCCAGGTAGTTAGTACCCATTTTAGTTATTTCTTTGCACAATTGCCAAATATTCATGTGTATTTCAACCTTTTACTAAATTCTGGGCACAAATCACCCTAATATCCATTCTATACAGATTACAACAAATCCATAGTCCTGTAACTTGTAAATTAACAACACTATACATAGATTTTTCTTCCAAGGGTGTGCATTTCTCATCATGCCCTGTTTTCAAGCATTTTATGAATTTTTCCCTTTATGAATTTACAAGGCAACTTTTATCCTTTATTCACACTAGAGGGTTTTAAGTTTCAAATTACACATCTAAAGTGTGAATAGATGTAAAATGATAAAATCCAAACTCCACAATTTGAACCACTCAATTTGGAGTTCATATGAGTCTTAGGCGTGCATTTTACAATAAGACGACTTTACCCTCCCTTTTACAAAAGGTCTTGAATCTTGGTTCAAGGTAGAAGTCCTTAGTCTTTTTAAAATGCACACCAAATGAAATATATATATTTGGAATGTTATTAAATTCATATGAAATCCTAGATCATTAAATTTTGAGCTAAATAGAAGCATGGGTGTGCATTTGCATTAGGTCACTTTCTACTATTTTGGTATCTCAATTTACAAGGTAGACTTTGCCCCTTTTACACAACAACCACTTTTATGTTTTCAAATGAAAATATAAATATGTATATAGTTGTAACATTATCTAAGACACCCTCACAAAATTGAATCATTCAAATTGTAGGTGTGTAAAGAGTTCGACATGCATGTTTTTGAATCATGGTGTGCATTTCTGCACAAATACATAAATTACAGTTTAAAATAAAAACAAGTATTTTTATCATTTAGGTATTACATTTTATTCTTTCTAGGTCTCATACATATTGATTTGTTTGTTTATTTATTTAATTATTAATATTTAGTCATATAAGCTTGTATTTTCTGATGATTTCAGGAAGTCTTCGCAATTGAAATACAACTAAAAACTAGCCTATGTATGATGTGGTTGTACAAGATCCTGCCTCATCAAGCTCATGGACCCAGATAGTTAGTACCCATTTTCCCATTTTAGTTAGTGTCTTTGCATCGCTGCCAAAGATTCATGTGTATTTCAACCCTTTACTAAATTCTAGGCACAAATCACCCTAGTATGAATTCTTTAGTGTTTACAACAAATCCAAAGTACTATAACTTGTAAATTAACAACACCATACATGGATTTTTCTTCCAAGGGAATGCATTTCTCATCATGCATTGTTTTCATTCATTTTCCCTTTATCCATTTTTTTTTTTGCATTTACAAGGAAATTTTTAGCCTTTGTGCACACTAGAGGGTTTACATTTCAAATTACACATTTAAAGTATGAATAGATATAAAATGATAAAATCCAAACTCCACAATTTGAACCACTCAATTTGGAGGTCATATGAGACTTAGGCGTGCATTTTACAGTAAGACGGTTTTACCCTCCATTTTACATAAGGTTTTGAACCTTGTTTCAAGGTAGAAGTCCTTAGTCCTTTTAAAATGCATTCCAGATGAAATATATAGATTTGGAATGTTATTAACTTCACCCCAAATCTTATATCACTAAATTTGTAGCTATCACTAAGCATGGACGTGCATTTCCATTAGGTCACTTTCTAGTGTTTTGGTGTCTCAATCTACAAGGTAGAATTTGCCCCTTTTACATAGCAACCACTTTTATGTTTGTAAATGAAAATATAAATATGTAGACAAATGTAACATTATTTAAGACACCCTTAGAAACTTGAATCATTCAAATTGCAGGTGTGTAAATATCTAGGTGTGCATTCTTTTGAAGCCTAGCGTGAATTTATGCACAAATGCAAAAATTACAGTTTAAAAAAAAACAAGTATTTTCTCATTTAGGTATTGCAATTTAGTCTTTCTAGGTCTCCTACAAGTTGATTTTTCTGTTTATTTATTTAATTATTAATATTTAGTCATATAACCTTGTATTTTCTATGATTTCAACAGATCTTCGCAATGGAAATGCAACTAACACCTAACATATGTGTGATGTGGCTATACAAGCTCTTACCTCATCGAGCTCATGGAACCAGGTAGTTAGTACCCATTTTTCCATTTTAGTTAGTGTCTTTGAAAAGTTGCCAAAGATTCATGTATATTTCAACCCTTTACTAAATTATGGGAACAAATCACCCTATTATGCCTTATTTAGTATTTACAACAAATCCATAGTCCCGTAAATTGTAAATTAACAACACCATACATGGATTTTTCTTCCAAGGGCATGCATTTCTCATCATTCCTTGTTTTCATGCATTTTCCCTTCATGCATTTTGTTTTTCATTTACAAGGCAACTTTTAGCCTTTACACACACTATAGGGTTTTAGGTTTCAAATTACACATCTAAAGTATGAATAGATGCAAAATTATAAAATCCAAACTCCACAATTTGAACCACTCAATTTGGAGGTCATATGAGTCTTAGGAGTGCATTTTACAACAAGATGGTTTTACTCTCCATTTTACAAAAGGTATTGAATCTTGGTTCAAGGTAGAAGTCCTTAGTTCTTTTAAAATGAACTCTCGATGAAATATATAGATTTGGATTGTTATTAAATTCACCCAAAATCCTATATCACTAAATTTGGAGCTATATAGAAGCATGGACATGCATTTCCATTAGGTCACTTTCTACTGTTTTGGTGTCTCAATTTACAAGGTAGAATTTGCCCCTTTTACACAACAACCACTTTTATGTTTGAAAATGAAAATCTAAATATGTAGAAAGGTGTAAAATTATCTAAGACACCCTCAAAAACTTGAACCACTTAAATTGCAAGTGTGTTAAGACCCGGGCGTGCATTTTAGTGAAGCCCGGAGTGCATTTCTTCACAAGGGCATAAATTACAGTTTAAAATAAAAACATGTATCTCTTAAGTGTGACTGTGCATATTTAGTCATGGAGTCTCTAAAAATATTGAATTAGGGTTTTATTAAACAAAATAAACAATAATCCCAATTATTTATATCATCATATATCGATAACATTGTCATCTACATCTGCCTCACACTACTACCTATATCCAATGCAATTTGATTTTTTTTAACTTTATTTTATGAGCGTCCGACTTCCGATGAATGCCCATCTCATTTCCAACAAGACTGGGAGCTCTCCTACATCTCACCTCCAATGACACCATCACACTATATCGTTGGATCTCAATACGACTACACACTATAGAGCATCGCCACACTGACGTAGGCCACTGGCCATAAAGTCACAATTTCGATGGCACGTGCATCAAATTTTTGATAGTAGTTATGCACCTATGTTGCAGTAACGACCATCGTCATTGCTAAAAAAAGGGATGCTTGCGTCATGATGGTTTCTTCGAAAATTCCACATGGCATATCAATGTGTCGCAATATCACCACTATATGATGGTCATAATAGCAACGACTCAATGTGATGAACATCTGTTTCATACAATCTCTCCGTAGATGCCACGTGGAAGTCTTGTATGTGGGATGTTCAATTTTTTTTTTATGGATGTCGAGAGTTTGAAAAATGTGTTTGAAGAATAGCCAAAGAGGGAGTGTTTTGGAAGTTAGACGGGTGGTCATCGAATGGACGTTGTAACAACATTGGAAAATGAGGCAAATGTACTAGTGAATGAATACCCACCTCGTCATTCGTCTCCTATTGCAACACTTTATTTCAGTCCCTTATCATCTTAAAATTGTTCATCTACCATTGGTTATTTATTGTAGCATGTCTAAGGGCTCATTCTCTCATTCTTTGGCTTGAGCTTCCTCCATGGTATTGTCTCCCTTCATGCATTCATCCTTAATTCTAGTCCCATTCTAGGCCACATCCTTAGTACATGGCCTTACACTTCCATCCCTTCAAGGATGAAGGGAAACAAATATTCCTACACCAACATCATCACCCACATGGGAATTTATTTTACCAACCTCTCTTGTATACCCTTCATTAACTATTCCTCAACCCATGAGAATACGTGCCTCATCTCCACCACAAAATCCAACATATATCCCTCTAAGATGTTTTTTACTTAGTACTCTTTATCTCTCTCAATTGGTTCATCACACCATTGTAAGGCTATTGTGTTATGATTCTTCCAATCACACTACATTGGGTGGAAAATATTATGACGGTTCGACGAAATATTACGATTATTTAAAATTTCGTCGTATTTTTTTTTCTTTTTTTGGACTAAATTTACTTTTTTTTTCGGGGTCCAACTGTTCATCGCTCTAGCGACAAACATTCCAAGTTGGTTGTTATAGCGATGAACTTTCATCGCTAGAGCGACCAACCACGAGTTAGTCGCTATAGCAACGAACTTTAGTCGTTATAATGACCAACTATGGCACATGTGAGAATCAAATGGTCATTGACTTATTGTTCGGTCAATTTGACCGAATTCATCGGAAGACCAATGAAATCAATCCTATATATATCTCAGTTACAAAAAATTTGCTATAGTTGCGACAATCATTTTCTACAATTGCAACAATCATTTTATACAGTTGCGACAATCATTCGGGTGTTCTGGTTTTTTATGAAATCTTGATTTCAATTCTCTTTCAAGAAGAGAAACATTGAATTGATCAGACTCTACATAGCTGAGATTTTGAAGGTCAGTACTTAAAAAATTTCTGTGTGATTTAATTTGGTGGTATTGAATTATTTTATGGTTGATTTTCACTCCTTAAATCAGATTTTATGGTTTATTTTAAGTCCTTAGAAAGATTTTGTGGTTTATCCACTTTTGATAGAGTAAAAAGATTACTGATTCAACTACAATCACTCTAATTAGATTCAATCACTCTAATTTTTTTCTTATATTTCATGGAACTTCTTGAATATCTAAGTATCCTTGCCTTAGTAAATTTCCATTTAGGGATTCCTCCTTGAGTTGGAAAGAACCAACTAGAAGTGAAGAGTAGTGGCTTTTGTGGTGATATTGGGCATTAGTACTCTTGTGTATCCCTAAAGATACCCTAATTTTTATTAGGGACTTAATATTATATAGTGTGATTTTGGGTGATAATAGACCCACCTCCTCTTATTAATGGAATATTGTGATTTTGGGGATGAATCAAAGTATGAGGCTTTAAACTTGGACAGTAAAAGATGTATAGTGTACTGTTTATCATTACCATGCCAAGGAATTGCTTGCTAGTTTTGATTGGTTGTCTTCAAAATAATTTTCTTTGCACCATCATTTTTTATGAGAATTAAAGTTGCCTTTATGCTTCTTATGTCATGATTTATTTTTCTCCCCAAACTCTTTCTTGCACTTCTATCAATTTTGTTTCTCAATTTTGACAAAATAATAGTAGGTGGATCAAAACACAGAGATTATTAGAAGATTAATTTATGTTTGGATGTTTATGTGTAGGTCAATGTGTTGTTTTAGAACCAAGTTTCATTTAGATTCCCAAATAGCCAGTGTTGTACATTGGATATGAAATGCATTGGTTTCATGCTTTGTTCCTTATTTTTTCTAGCTGATTTTAGGTTTCATGCTTTGTCCCTTAGTTTTTTTGAACACGCTGTAATTTTGATAAAAAATATATAAACATATACCAAATTATTTGAATAGATTTGTATATTGTACTTATAATTTTTCAATGGATTTTTTGTAATAGGTAATTACAATGTCAACTCCAGACGAGAAAAGAGAGCTTGTTATGTTAAAGCGGAAAATGGTGATTCATGGTGATGGGAAATGTTATTGCCCGCGTTGTGAATGCAGGGGTTTTAATGGAATAAGACTACCTTTAAAAATAGTTGAAAAAAATTGTAGGGAGAATGGGCACATTAAAGGGGGCATTGAATTTCATCCCGTGGTAAGTAATTAGTTATTATAGATATTTAAGGGTATTATACATTAATTGTTTTTTTTTTTTTAATTTATCTTTCAAAATAATATTTGTGATATACTCTAACTGTATTTTATTGCTTCTATTGTTTTTATTAAATAAAAATCATCCTAAGAATGTGATGCTGCTTAGCAGGAGACGTTTTCATAGAGATAATAATGAAGAACAAGATGAACTTAATCATGTGGATAATGATGATCACATTATTCCTATGGAAAATGATGATATTAATAATACAGTTGACGATGATGGGAAAAATAGATTGATACAAGACATTTATAATGCTCCAATGGATGATGATGTCAACTTGGAGGAGGACAACTTGCAGGATGATAATGATGACACTGATGAGGACAATGATGATGAATATATTTTGGATAAACCTATCCTTCAAAATGCCACTGAATCCCTATATAAAGGCACAAAAAAAATTGTTCTCTCTGCTGTAATGTTGTTGGTCAACTTGAAGGTATCAAATGGTTTGTCAAACACATGTATGACATAGATCCTAAGGTAAGCAACATAATTTTACAGTTTTATGCAATTTTCAACTTTTATTTTATTTTATTTTTAGTGTCAATTGATGTCTAAATTAAGGATGCAATATTTATAATGATTAATATAATTTTCATTATTGATTTTTTTTTTTTTGTATATTGTTGTTGTAGGTTGATAGGTGAATATTTCTTACCATCACCAAATAAGTTACCTCGCACATACCAAGAATTATCTACCATTTTGAAAGAAATTGGAATGGAATATCAGGCTATTGATGTATGCCCCAATGATCACATCATATATTATGGACAATATGAATCTGAATCGAATTTCCCACAATGTCAAATCAATAGATATCGAACTGATTAGTTAACAAAAAAGGTTCCTCACAAGGTTCTTCGTTATATTCCCATAATTCAACACCTGTAGCGACTATTTAGATGTCATAACATAACACAATTTATGGATTACCATGCATGGAATAGAAGTGAAGATGATGTTCTTCGAATGCCTGCAGATGGTTCTTTATATAAAGATATCGAAGAAAGATGGCCAATTTTTAAAGAAGAACCTCGTAATGTTAGGATTTCATTGGCAGCTGATGGTGTAAATCCATTTGGTGAGATCAGGTCTATCTACTCGGTGTGGCCTATTTTTGTTATAAATAATAACCTTCCTCCTTGGATGTCAATAAAGAGAGAGAACACAATGTTGGCAATGATTGTTCTAGGTATATTTTTATAACAATATTTTTTTCATTTGTCTTGTTCATTGCACAATTTCATATATGTATACAAGGTATAGTAATTATGTGTATTTTTTAACCATTTAGGTAAGTACCAAGTGAAAGATATGAATGTATATATTGAGCCTCTTGTCGATGAGTTGTTAAATTTATGGGATGACATCACTATGTGCGACATATCTAGACCAATATGTCAAAGAGGATTTCAATTCCATGAGATTCTTACATGGACAATTCACGATGCACCGGGACTAACACATTTTTGTGGGATGTAATAAACTACTGCACCTAAATAAGTTAGATGTTGATGATATTATAATGTTTGTTTTTTAAATAATTGCTTGTTATATAACTAATGCTTCCATTGATGCATATCTTCTAGGTCTTCAAACAAAGGGTAAATTTGCATGTCTAGTTTGTGGTCCTAGGATGAGATCTCATCATTCAAGAAGTTTAGGAAAGGAGGTTTTTGATGAATATATGCACTTTCTCCCTAAGAACCATAGGTATCGAAATACCGATAAACATATTTTCAATGGGAAAGAGGAGAGTGGGATAAAACCACGAAGAATGACACCACACCTATGGAAGTTGGTATATAACATATCAAATCGTCAATGTAAGTCAATCTTCATCATCGTATGCAATATATCACATTTTTTAATTGTGTTTAATTCTCATGTCTACTGTGTATAATCTAACAATTGTTGTGTTAATTTCATTTATGTAACATATAGTTGGTCGTCAAGGCATTGATTTGCTTCCACAAGGAATGAAAAGTTTCCCCAAACAATTCAGTAGGTTGCCCTACTATGAGCAACTAGAAATAACTCATTTGTTTGACACAATGAATATCGGGAAGAACGTAACAAAAATGTTGTGGAGAATCTTAGATGGAAGGTGTGACAAAGAAAAAAATTCTAAAATTTGTAGTGACATTCAAGAAGCCAATCATGCAATGCTAAATATTATTGATTTAAATAGGACTAATGGAGTCGATCGAAATAGCCTCCCATGGTTATTTGAAGAATATGAAAGCAATGTTGTAAAAGAGCTCATTCGAAAAATTATATTTCCTACAGGATTTGCTTCAAACATCAAGAATATATTAACAAAGAAAGGTGAATTTGGCGGGTTAAAAAATCATGACTGGCATACCTTCATCAAGGTAATTTCTTTCGTATATTTATTATGTATTGGTAAGAATCGATGTAATATTTTTAAATTTTGTAAATATATTGTTAATATGAAATCGGAAATTTATCAATGTGCCATTGTTTTGTTACAGTATGTGCTACCTCTATATTTTCCCGACAACTTTGACAACAATGTAAAACAAGTTATATATGACCTTGGAAAATACATGAGATAAATAATGATAGATGAATTACATATTATTATTTATATGTAATAAAAATGTTGTAGAAGTTGTTGATGACATGTGTTTTACTTGTAATATTCGTGTATACAATATTGTCTTTATTGAAACCTATTTTGTTCTCGTAAAATTTGTAGGTGGTTTTCGACTAAATAAATCCATAAGGAAGATATAAAATATTGGAAGAGAGAAATTCCTCGTTTAATGCGTGCAATGAAAAAGTATCTACCTCCAACATTTTTCAATGCGCAAGAACACTACCTCATACACCAGGTTGAGGATATTGAATTGCGTGGACCTGTACACACAAGGTCAATGTGGATGGTGGAGAGACACTTGAAGTCATTGAAGGCTTTAGTTAGACAAAGATCACATTTCGAGGGTTATATGGTGGAGGGGTATATGGTATATCAAAAGTTAGTGTATATTAGCGATTATCTTCCTGATTTAGGGAGGAAAAATAATATGCATTGAATTTGGGGTGTCAATAACGTCAAAATATCTGAAGTGGAGGTCTTGGTCAGGAATGGTAAAATGAGGAAAGTGAAAGGTATTATATTATTTTATTTTTATCTATATTGTATTTCTTCAATTTATATTATACCTCCATCAATTATTATTATTCATTATTCTTACTAATTTATATTTTTTTTGTTGCAGCTGGTCGAGTGTGGGATGCACTACATTTATACATTGCTAACAATCTTGATTGGATGAAGCTATGGATAGAACAATGTGAACAACATGATGGTAGGTTATCATGGGAAGGGGTGGCTACATTAATTAAAAGAGCTCAT
>ML804100.1:120290-153529 GCA_009831015.1 Picea engelmannii
TGAAGCATAATACATAGCAGCTGCAACTTGTTGCACTCAGGTTCTATGGATGAAACAGATGCTAGAAGATATACATATTCATTATGATGAACCTATACCTATCTTCTGTGATAATACCAGTGCAATTAGCATTTCTAAAAATCTTGTTATGCATTCAAAAACAAATTTCATTTTCTAAGAGAGCAGGTTATGTCTAAAGTTATTAAAGTGGAATATGTTGGCACAAAGGATCAGATTACAGATGTATTTACTAAATCTTTACCTAAAATGCAATTTGAAAGTCTCAGGGATCAGTTGGGGGTTTACCCTCTGTAATTTCATTTCATTCTCAAATATTGCACGGGCTTCATTATAAAATCAGACTGCACATGTTTATTGACTATTATTGATAGGGGGAGTTGTTGCTGAAATGATACATCTTTGCAAGTGGTTTTTATTTTCTCAGGGGGAGTATGGTTGATTCCTTTTCCATAGATGTCAAAAGGCGGAGAAGAGATTTAAAGTTTTCCATCAATGCCAAAGGGGGAGTTTGTTGGTCAGTTTGCATAGGTTGTTGCACAAGTTTTGTCATTAATGTCAAAATTGAAGCTGGACGAAGTTTTCCATCAATGCCAAAGGGGGAGTTTGTTGGTCAGTTTGCACAGGTTGTTGCACAGGTTTTGTCAATAATGTCAAAATTGAAGCTGCACGGTGGTTCGCTGAGAGTTCCTTCAGAATTCGGGAATCAAAGAAAGGAGAAGCTCCAACCTTCGACATCATGATACACAAAATCGTGAAACGCAAAGTCCCGATGGGGTCAGGACCGTATAATCATGAAAGGCTATGGGCCTTCGATCAGAGTGCAAAGTCCCGATGAGACCAGGACCGTCTGATCACGAAAGGCCATGGGACCGTCGATCGAAAAAAAGTGGATATCGGGAAATCAGAAGTCAAAGGAAGGAAATGCGATAGAATTCCAACTCATGAAATGCCAAAATGAGAAAATCCGAAATGCTGTCGAAACATGAATGCCGAAATACCGAAAGGGACACACGTCACATGATTCCGAGAGTTGGAGGTGTCAAGGAAACTCATGACAAGAATGATGAAATCGCGAAATTTGAAACCATGAAGTTTCGGAGTTTCGGATACCAGGAGTTGGAGGAGTCAAGAGTCGAGACTCTTCATCATAGGAGTCCTAAAGTTGTGAAATGTGAAACGTCGAAATCCCGAAACAGGCACATCAACAAAGACTCCATTTCATATTTTCGCAAACCGAGAAATCAAAGATAAAAGGAACTTTAACCTTTGAAGTAGTGAACCCCGAAATGCTGAAATTCTAAAAGCTAAAATGCCGAAAGGGACTATTGTGAGTCTCGAAAACCCAAAAACAAAAAACACCAAAATGCCAAAATGCAAAACACATTTTATTTAAGCCCGTGGTCATAGCCAATGTGCATATGGTTTAAGCACAATTATCTTGCTGAAGCATTCGAGGGTTATTCTATGCTGAGACAAAACAAATGTATGATCATCAAATGATGATGGTTAAATATTTAAACTGATCGTGTGGCTACTGTTCTTCTTGAGGCCTTGACCAATAATGATCACTATAAGGTAGTTATTCAGTTATTGTAACTAATTCTTTGAATCCTGAGGGTTCGATTGTACGCGCTGATGATACAAGAAGATATATAAATTGAATGTTGCAAGAAAAGAAATTAGAGAGGATTATGGGAGATATATGGCTCTGTAAAATTTGAGGAAGAGAAAAAGCTAGAGGAGGGAAGACACACACACAGATTGATAAATCTAAGTTGTCTGGTCAAGAATGAATTGTGATATGAAAAACAAAGAGGATTTGAATGCTTAATCTTTGACAGAGAAGATAAAGAGTTGGATTGCAGGTTCTTAGTGACAGAGAATGATTTTAGGGTGGTAGGGAGGAGCAAGGGGAGACTGTAAAAGTCTCCTGTACAAGTTGGTGCTTGTACATCCGGGAGTTGTAGCTTCCATTCAGTAGGTGCTGAAGAAACAGAGGTAGCAACCTCATCTAGGTTGTAGCTCAGATAAAATAAGAATGTAAAGAGGAGTTGGAGCTTGCCTTTCATTCATAAGAAGAAGAGGTTTTTCCCTTTTGGGTTTCCTCACGAAAATATTTGTGTCATTGTCTATTTATGTGATTGCATATTTATTTATTTGAATGATTTGCAACAAGACATACAGTAAAAGGCATAATCTGTGTTCATTGAGTAAACTGTTAAATAAAAGGAAATAAATTTTATCTAACTGATTCACCCCCCCCCCTCTCAGTTAGGCTATCCTGTATAACATTCAAAAGGGCATTGGTTCTCATTCACCTTCCACAATTTGAGGCTCGATATTAAATCCCCTAGCATGGATTGAGACTCATCACAATGGTGCTTACCTAGAAATGACAAGGTAAATTGGATCACCAATATTGACCATTAGGGGGTTGACTCCAGTGCCAGCTCCCAAGTACATAATGAAAGTATGTTTTTGTAGCTTTCTAGTCTAGGCTTATTCCTGTGTGAATGGCATATTTTTTTTTTTAAAACCCCAACATTCGTCTCTCTAGCGACGAACAGGTTCGTCTCTTGTATAGCCATTTGGTCGCAAAGTATGTAACTTCATCACTCTAGCGACTACCTGTTCGTCCTTCATTTGATCTTCTTAGATTCAAGGTTGGTCGGTCTAGTGACTAATCTTCATCGTTATACCGACTAACTGTGGTTTATTGACTGAGTTCTCCAGGGTTGTCTTGGTCACTCTTGCGACTAATATTAGTCGTTAGACCAACTAACATTCATCTCTAGACCGAATAATTATGGTCGCTAGAGTGACCAAGGTTATGTTTTCCTTAGAGATGCTAGCAAGTCTTGCAATTAAAGTTGGTCGCTAGACCGACTAATATTGGTCGATGGACTGACGAATGGTAACTTTTCCCTATTGTGAATAGGCTTCTTTTCCTGGTCGCTAGACCAACGAAGATCCATGTGTGGTCGCTAGACCGACGAATTGATTCCAACGAAAAAAAAATCATCTTGGTCGCAACAACGATCCTATTCCGACGAAACTTCGTCGCAAAAACGTTCAAATTTAGTAGTGAATAATAGTTCTCTTTTCTCTCTAGACAAACTTATGTACTCCTTGAGCCTCTACAACCAATGATATTGACTTAATATTAACTAGTCCACCCCAAAAATATCATAGATATCTTCAAATAATAGAAGATATTTAAAATTTGGTTCATCCCACCCATTTGAGGGGGCATAATACTCCTCAAAGAGGTTGTTCTATTCATCAAACCAATATTTTTGGTCTGTCTTGGTGAATTGATCCTCTATACTATGAAAATCTCCCACATTTAGCATGGTTGGGTCCCAATAACATAGCCAATTTTTTATTCAAAATGTAGACCAAGGTCCTCTTAAGTATCCAACATAAGAATTGTAGTCTAGTGCCATCATATTGATACCTTGTTATTAGGAAGGTCTCACCCAAGATGCATTATCAAAGACTAAATATAAAGTGAGGAAATGTAATTGGGACCCAACCATGTAATATGAACTACTCTAGTAGACACTCCATTATCCCTACCTTTAGTCATTCTATCTAATTTTAATAATGAAAGCTCATTCACTACAACATTAGATATGTCTAACAAGGTATAAACATCATCCACATAAAATAAAACAAGAGGTCAATTTTAAGGATGGGTGCCACTCCATTAAAATCCAACAAAACCAAATACATGGCTCCAACAAGGGCTGGGAATAACATTCAAGACTCAATAATATACTATGCAAGACAAGAGATATAGAATATCATGGGTAGGATCAATACACTCTTAAATATCATTAAAGTCACTAACAACAACAATTGCAACATCACCTCTCAATATATCAACAACCTATGCTCAGGCCTTTAAAATTTGTCCCCATCACCTCTGGGTGGGTTATAGATTGAAAATTTCTCTCCTATTGGCTACCTATAAATGGAATCTACTCTCAACCAACCACTCCTTTCTGACATATACTCGCCACATTTAACTTTCCACCATTTCTTCTCCTTGGGTTAGGGAATAACAATGCCCAATTTTTTTCATTTTTTGCTCCAAATGTCTTTCCTTCTTCTCGCATGTAGTCCAACCTTAGAATCCTCAAAATATGTGTCCTATAATGACTCATTATTTTTTGAATTCATACCACTTCACTTACAAAGAAAAAACACACCCTTAACCCAAAAATGAAGGGGGGCAACACCTCTCAATGCATGAGACCCTACATTTGTAAGTCATTAAAAACACTTTCAAGGCTATGCAACTTGTGGATGAATCGGTTTTTGTAAGACCTATAAGTACTTTTTAACAAGACCCTATAATCTACAAGTAACTCATGAATTATTTATTATTTGGAAATTCAAACTAACATGCATGATGTAAAAATGAATTCTTGTAAAATAAAATTTTAAAAAGAAAACAAAAACCTTACTTAAATGATTTGCATGGTTAAGTTTTCCTTAACTTTTTGTGGATTTTGAGTCAATCACATGCACTTCAACCTTCATTAGTGGTTACATTGATTTTTTCAACATTTTGAATGAGCATCTACTTGTAATATAGATTTTTATGTAATAAATACAGGGGGTAGGAGTGGGGGGGTGGTTCTTTATGGTCTCGATGGGTTAGAGAGGTTACATTTCTCTTGGGATTGGGGTAGGCTTCAAACAACCATGCTAAATCCATATCTCTTTTCATAGGAGTTTGATTAGCCATACATGAATGAATCAAGTCCTTGGTAGTTATGGGAGAATCAAAGATAGTCATCAAATATATTAGGGAACATCAAAGAAAATCAATGGAAAAGAGCAATGAAAAACTGTTACACATCAACATTACTCGCTTTGATAAGTGTCGCAAGAGTTGCATGTTGCTCACAAGTGTCGCAAGTGTCAAGCAAAGAATACTGCCATGATGCCTATGTCATACTTATGACGACACTAAGAAGACACTTAAAATGCCTCAAACACTTGGTTTGAAGGAAGATGAATGGTTAACTGAAGTTAAATGCCTCTTGCCACCTGAAAGAATGATTGAATCTAGGTTTTAAGAAGTGAGCCCTCCCATATATCTCTCTTAGGAGCACTGGTGCTCCCCTATAAACTGCTAGGGAGAACTATAGCACTAAACAACCCTTCAGGAGGAGAGCTACTAATTTTAAGAGCACTGGCACCCCCCTAAAGCCTACTAGGGAGCGCTACAATGCTCTGATGGCCCTTTTGAGGGAGCACTGCCTATTCTGGGCAGGAGTTGGTCTGTTGAGGAGAATAAGGAGAAGATATTTTCAATCTTGGAAAGCAGTTGAATTCGAACTCCTGGTCCAACCATGATCTGGGGGAAGATCCCTGACTCAAGGAGGAAAATCCTCAACCTACCCTAAAGATACATCAAGAGGTTAAGCCTCTCTAAACCTATATAAACAGGCTCTATCATGGTGGAAAAGGGGGAAGAATTAGAAGCATGAAACCTATGATCTCATAGGAAACACACAGTGAAATGGAGGAGAGTATTCAGTGAAGTTGTTGTCATCTGGATCGTGGATCTTTTGAGCAAGGATTAGACAAAGGGGATTTGACGAAGCTGTTGCATTCACATCTACAGTTGTAAGTTACTTATATCATTGTTCTCATCAATATGACACGCTTGGCATGTTTCTTTCTAGTTTGTGTTTGATCTCACATGAACTTGTCTTTGATAGATAGGTCTATTTCAAGCTAATATCAGTAGAGTAGGAAGTGATTGTACTATTGTTTGTCTACAGGGCTCATCAAGGAGTGAAAGATTGGATCTCAACTCGGAGCATGCAGGGACAAGTGCTGGTAAAAGGTACTTCTTTTCTCCTTCCTCCTCATACATTAATTTGTATAGATTTGAAAGGAATTCAGTTTCCACGTTAAGTGTCTTCTGTCTTAAGAGTTAAGAGTCTAGCTCTCAAGAGGATATCTACCTGTCCACAGGGAGATTTTCCTTCAACAAAACTGGCGACTCCACTGGGGAAAATCGAATCGAAACTTTTGGTTTTGATTTTTCCTCATATACCTTGTCTTACCCTTTGATTGTTTTCAGACCTTGTTCACCCATTTTTTCTTGATTTCATGTGCTGATTGACTCCTTACCCCATCTCACTCAGCTTGATTGCCAAAATTCGACTGAAATTTTGGATTTTTTGGACATTTTCATGAGATTTTAAGCCTGGATCCCCTGTGGCTATGTTAACAGAGCGCCAACACTCCCTGAATGTGTTATACAGAGCACTATAACGCTTGGTGCCCTTTACACCAGAGCGCCAACCCTCTTTTGGCAGAAAACCTTTCCAGGATTTCTTTTCTAGGGTCCAGCCTCCGTGTTTTCATTTTCTAAGCCTCTCTGTGAGTCAATGCTTCTTCCCACTAAACATTGACATCCTTCCTTCTATGGAACAAATACCTTTCTGTTTAGATTTTGTAGCCTTCTTCATTATTTTTGAGTTTTTCTGCTGTTGGGAGTTTGAAACCAATGCACTGTTTTTTCTCTCCTTCTTGACTGAGCAAAAAAATCTGTTGAAAGACATCAGAAGTCTACGAATCTCTTCATTTGGTTTTGTTGAGGTAATTTTTCTTCAACATCTCTCTTTTGTGTGAAATTCTTGGTTTTCTTTGTTTTCTTTTTTGCTTCTTGTTCTCGATCACAACAAGAGGGTGTATTGTTTGTACGAAACTTGCTTATGCTTATCTGAGTTTCCTTGATTCAAAAGGTTAATTGGCAGGAGAAGTGTCGTTTTGAATTAATCATTATTCGCACACAAACAATAAAGAAACATCTTCATGATTGATTTTCATATTAGAAGACATTTCCAAAAGTTTTAGCACCACATTGGATTTGATTGAATTTTTTTTGCTTGAGGACATTCCTTCTTAGTGTTTGTTAGTGAAAATAACTCTCTCTCTCCCTTAAATAGACATTCATCGAAAAGAAATGACTGCTTATCATCTTTGATGCATTTTTTGGGATTGAGTCATCATTCCATCAGTTTCACTTTCATGCACCCCTTTTGAGTAAAGAACAACTATAAAATGAATGCTAATTAAAAACTATCTAGAACATTTTTTCTTCTAGGATCCTCCACCAACAATAGACTAGGATTAGTACTTTGGATTAGGCTGTGAGCATAACTCTCAAAAGTTTCAAAAACAAACATTAGCATCCTGAGCAAGGGAGAGTCAAATCCAATTGTCGTATAAGTCTACCTGGGATCCCCCTCTCACATAGGGGTTACGCACGAGGTCGCACTTAGGAAATCTATGGAGATTATCCCTCTGTCGTTTGACTAATTGTAGTAGTCAGATCGTATTATGGGGATCACTTAAAGGTATACCCACAATGTTGAGTGGAAGCCTTTCAAGTTGATTTCGGTCTAGATACCCTGCCCGTACGTTCAGATTGGACTGTCGACTGTACCCGCCCAGGGGCTGACTGCGAATTGGTAACCTTAGTGGCCATAATCTTTAGGGTCTTACACAAGGTAACAGTGAAGGGAAGTCTCACTGTACCTGGAGCAGACATTGGTCAAACTCTCTCAGGCTCCTTGGAGGGTAAATCCACAATTACTGCATGGAAGCTTACACCAAGGTGAAAGTTCGTTAAGCAGGTCACCATTGTAACTGTTCCACCATATCCCCACCCCTTCTTGACTTGATCACGCGATGTTGGATTTCATCACCAACTAGCACGATCATCGAGAGAAGGTTTTGTTTGCTTAGTTGTGATTCCTAGATTCTATTAGTGTATGTTTCTTCTTTTCGGTAGTTGGCTATAGATTTTTTTCGCCGACTCTTTTTCGCCAACATCGACCCTCCACATCGTTCGCGGAGGCTACAGGAACTTCCTCCAGAAAATATGGAAGAGAATACCCCTTTACCCCCTCATTCTATGGAGGAATATCCTCAACAGAGCGAGGTTCACGACACTATAACCTACCAAGAAGAAGTTCCCACCCCTTTAGAGAATTTTAGAATTGTTTCAGAGTCTCCGGAGGCTTTCCGCATTCCTGAGGGATATGAGAGACATGTTCTCCAACTGAATTCAGCCGGTGAATTCGTCGTCATCAATCCTTCTGATGTCCCGACTGGGTCTCATTCAAACCCCCTAGTCGATGACCCCTTTTGGACCGCAGACATTGTTCGAAGTCCACCGCGCATGGTGCAGGATCTTTATGGAACAGGAATAGGTGCTGACGTGCCTGTTACCTACCATTTTACTGGTACTACCATTTTTTCAGCTACAACGTCTGTTGATCTGAACATATCGTCTGTTGGCCCAAGGTCGACTTTTTCCCTCCAGACAACTCACTCTACAATGGTCCCTCATGTACCGACTATTCCCGCCGGTAATGTGGTGGTTAGCCAGGCTGCAATTGGCGCACCACTAACACCTAGACCTTCATCGTCACTCCCTCACTACTACCCAAGGTATGACGGGAAGTTTTATACCTATACAACAACCTGGAGGGACTGGTCTTGGTGGCTTTAACCCGTTAAGCAACACCGGTCAGTCGTTTACGTCTGGTTCCCAAATTCCGGGAACTCCACCTCAAGCTGGGGGGCATCCTCCCAACGGAGGACAACTTCCATTTAGAGGGAACCCTCAAGCTGGGGGGCAACCTCAATATGGAGCCTACCATCAACTGTATGGACAAAATGTGTCTACCACACCCAATCCGTGGAATATCCCTTTTCCAGGGAACCCACAATTCTCGGGGGGACACAATCCTCAGGCTCCACAACAACCTCTTGCCCCTCAAGGGACCCATCTATATCCTCCTTATGGACAAACGCCAAATCTGGCTTATAATCATCAAAACCCATCTGGTTATCCTCCGCTTGCACATGTTTCTTGAACCCCCTCAAATCTTGTGTATCCTGGTCAACACCAACCTTATACAAGAGGACCCACTGGTTACAGTTATCCACCTAACCCAGTGTATGGTCCTACTGGTGTTCCTATGCCACACTAGTATTACCCGCAGGTTAACCAACAACTACCTTTCCTAGCAACTCTGGACCTCTCAGACTTGTCTCGGTTAATGAATGATCCTATTTTTCATTCTCTAGTTTGGCTAGCTATTCCAGCTAAACTTCCTTCTAATATTCCAAAATTCGACGGAAAGTTTGGGGAAGACCCAAAAAACCATGTGATGACTTTCCATTTGTGGTGTTCATCGAACTCCCTCATGGACGATTCTATACATTTGCGTCTTTTCCAACGAACTCTTACGGGATCTGCAACAAAGTGGTATATTGAACTACCACATGCTTCTTTTCATGATTTCAACTCCCTTGCCATGTCCTTCCTCACACACTTCCAAATACCCATTCGATATGAGACAGGTACCGAACTATTGACTTCCTTTGTCAAACAACCTTTGTACATATCTCTGATCATATCCATGAATGGAGACGATGACGAAGGTTAATCAAAGCGGTCATTCTTGACCAATTATTAGCGGAATGGTTCACTAAATCCCTGTTACCCCAGATCGCTCGTGATGTTTCCATGGGTGGCGTAGTCACCGAGGAAGAAGCCATTGCTCGAGCTCAGTACTTAGATTTGGTTTATTCACAATCTGGTACTCTGTACGAATTGATACCAAATGCTACCCGTGCCACTACTCACCCATCCAAACCATCGTCTACCTCGCACGCGAATGGAGTCATTGGCTCCGTCAAAACCTAATCCACTTCCCAGTCAACTGGAACAACCTAGCGGTCCGTTCCAACGTCTTCTCTCGGTTCGACCACACCCTCTTCTACCTCCCCTCAAACTCAGGTCTCTGAGGTGAATATGGTCCAATCAACCCCTTCACAACAATCTGGAGGTAAGAAGAAAGAAAGAAACAAACCGAAGAAAAACAACAACAATGAACAACCAAAAAATCAACCTCAAACCCCTGCTGTCGGAAAACAACCACAACGAAAAACGAAATTCCCATGTCTCATTTGTGGAAATGATCACTACACCCGAGACTGTCCACATCGCGATGAAGTGGCCAAGATCTTTAAGGCAAATTCACAACCCGCTGTGCTTACCCAGCCTTTTCCGCAACAATCTTTGGTTTCTCAAACCCCCACTCCAGGGGGCAGTTCCAGCCAATCCCATGATGAGGCCTCGACAAGTGCCCACATTTACATGTTTAACAGGATTAATTTGACCACTCTCACTATGACATATGACACACTGATTAAACCTGATAAGCTGAAGCCCACTAATGGTTCCTTACTAGAACCACCACCATATTCCGTTAGTCCTCCGTCTGCTAGCCCTCCATCTGGACCGCTCCAGATCGAGAAACCTTCGTTCGACTCCATCCTACACCCTCCTAAGAGCAATTTCCGGAAATCTACCTTTAATCCTAGTTCACGGGCTGCCAAAAACTACAACATCGTTGAAGATTTGGCTCAAGCACCGTGTGCTATGTCTGCTTTGGAAGTTCTACAACACTGTCCCAGTCAACGTAGAATGCTCTTGGCTGCCATCGGTGCTTTCGATCCTGAGTCGTCTAATAACCTCATGTTTAATCTGGATGATTATCAACCTCGAGTCTCCCACCAACTAGCTTTTCAAATCGATGTTGTTGTTCACAATCAACAAATCCATCGAACTATCTTGGATGAGGGAGCCTCCACTTGTGTCATGTCTTTAGCTTGTTGGAAAGGCTTGAAATCACCCGCCCTTAACAAATCCCCTACGATGTTACGCGCTTTCGATGGGCAAGGTTTTCATCCTCACGGACTTTTGCAATCCTTAGCCATTCAGTTGGGCGGAAAAACTGTTACTGTTGATGTCGAGGTGGTCGATGCCCCCCTCGATTACAACCTACTACTGGGAAGAAGCTGGTTCTATGCTATGACTGTTGTCGCCTCGTCGGTGTTTCGATGTGTACAATTTCCCCATCAAGGCAAAATTGTCACTATCGACCAACTAGATTTTTGTACACCCGACGCTAGTGCCCCTTCCCCCGTTACCAACAACATTCCTTTTTTGGGAGACCACAAAGTTACGTATGAAAGCATTGGTGTTGGCTTGTTGAAATATTCTAGCCTCATGGGTACTTTCCCTACACCACTTCCACCCACCACACAACATATTGCCACCGTCAATATGATTTCGACTATGGCTTATCAATCTTTGGAATCATTTGACCCTTGGATTGTAGCTAGTCCTATGGAATTTGATGTGCTCAGTGACACCATGCCACTTAGCCCAACCGAGGCTGCATACGTGGCTATTCAATCTCCCTCTCCCTCCCCGGACGACCCCCATATATTGGCACCCAATGCCTACTCAATGTCGTCATGGTTGGATTCCCTATCATCTGCAATCGACTACATTTCCCATATTTTTTCTTCCAACAAATCTATAATGGAAATCCTTAGTATCGACGATGTACCTTGGGATGATAACCATCACCGATCCTCTTTTCTTCCGCCTCTAGAAGAAATTCACAATGACATACACTCTGTCTTCCCTCCTGATGTTACCCATTCTCCACAATCTCCCATCCTCACACAAGACACTCTTTCGGAGGGGAATATGGGTAATATCTCTACTACAATCGTTATTGTTATTTTGATCAAAGAAGGCGTTGTGGAAAACGTTAACCTTGGTGCTAATTGCACACCCAAAGAAGTGGTATCCTACACTACTCTGTTTAAAGAATTCCGCGATGTCTTTGCTTGGATCTACGAAGAAATGCCAGGAATCGACCCCTCGATCATCGTGCATGAAATCAAGACTTACCCATGTGTGAAACCTATTTTCCAAAAACTCCATCCGGTTCATCCCAAGAAAATCGCAGCCATAAAGGCAGAAGTTGAGAAACTTTTAAAATATGGCTTTATCTACCCTATCCCTTTGATAGAATGGGTCTCCAACCTTGTTCCGGTTGCCAAGAAATAGGGGACCATTCATGTCTGTGTTGATTATCAGGATCTCAATAAGGCTTGTCCAAAGGACAACTACCCTACGCCTTTCATCGACCAGATCATTGATAATTGCACTGGCAGCGTAATCTTCTCTTTCATGGATGGTTTCTCCGGGTATAACCAGATTGAAATTTTACCTGCTGATCAACATAAGACAACCTTTATCTGCCCATGGGGAACTTTCGCCTATCGAAAGCTACCTTTGGTCTTAAAAATGCTGGTGCTACTTTCCAATGGGCCATGTCGTACGCTTTCCACGATATCAAGCATATTGCAAAACCTTACCTCGACGACTTACCTGCCCACTCATCTAATCGATCAGATCACGTTAATCAATTACGGGCTATTTTTCTTCGATGTCGGTTTTACCGTATCCGCTTGAATCCACATAAGTGTAGTTTTGTTGTCGAATCCGGTCGACTCCTCGGTTTTGTTGTCTCTAAAGATGGGATTCAGGTGGATCCCTTAAAGATTAAGGTTATTCTGGTCTTACCCCCACCTACTAGTTTGACTCAACTCCAGAGTTTGCAAGGAAAAGCAAACTTCCTTCGTTGTTTCATCTGTAACTACGCTGAGATAGCTAAAGGATTCATGCGATTGTTGTATAAAAACACCCCTTTCATCTGGGATGACATCGCTCAATGATCATTTGACGCTCTCAAGCATGCCTTGACTCATGCACCTTTGTTGCACCCTCCAGAGTATACAAAGGACTACATCCTTTACTTAGCCACCTCCACTTCCACCATTGCCATGGTGTTAGTTCAAAAGGACCCCAATAGTGAGGAACATGTGATCTATTACCTGAGAAAGAGTCTATCTAGACCCAAACTTCGATATTCACATGTAGAAAAACTGGCTCTAGTAGTCATCATCGTTGTCTAGAGATTTCTCCATTACATCCTACTACGCACCACCACTGTGATTGCGGACTCAAACCCCATGTACCATGTCTTGACATGTCAAGTTCTCAGGGGAAAATACTCTAAATGGATCATCATCCTTCAGGAATTTGATCTTGAATTTGCAAAGTCCAAAGCCAAAAAGTCCCTTGTGTTTGCAGAGCTCATCTGCGATATCCCCCATGCTGATGAAGATATCGAACCTATAGATTCTCTCCTTGATGAAACTCTTTTCCTCATCAGCACCTCTGATCCTTGGTATGGAGACATCCTCCTTTATCTCCAAACCCAATTCTTTCAGCCTAACACCTCCCGTGAAGAGCGTCGACGTATTCGCCACCATTCTCGTCATTATCTTATCGTCGATGACACCTTGTATCGCTGTGGTATTGATACTATCCTTCGAGGATGTTTAATTCATGCAGAGGCCGAACACGTTCTGAATGACTGTCACCTTGGAGCCTGTGGTGGTCAACTTTCTGGGATGGCCACAGCCCAAAAAATTCTACGTGTCGGCTATTTTTGGCCCTCGATTTTCAAATATTGTATTGAGGCAGTCAAAAAATGCCCACCCTGCCAAGTTTTCAACAACAAGGCACATGCCCACTCTACTACGTTGCACCCCATCATCGTCATCGAACCCTTTTCCAAGTGGGGTATCGATTTTATGCAATGTAAACTTACCTCAGCCGGGGGGCATGGTTATATAATCGTCGTCGTTGACTACTTTACCAAATGGGATGAATATATGCCTACCTTTCTAAACGATGGTCATACCGCAACTCTTTTTGTGTTTAACCACATCATAACTTGTTTTGGTGTACCACGTGCTATTGTCACCGATCACGGTTCACACTTTAAGAACCAGATGATGAGTGAATTTCATGCCAAGCTGGGTTTTCGCCATGAAAACTCATCCCCATACTATCCTCAGGCCAACAGACAAGTTGAAGCCATCAACAAGGTCCTCACAACCATGATTCAATGCATGGTAAGGGCAAATAAGACATCCTGGCACCTACAACTTTTCTCCTCTCTCTGGGTGTACCGTACTTCCATGAAAACTACAACTGGGTTCACTCCTTTCTAGTTAGTGTATGGCATCGAAGCCATTTTACCAATCGAGTGTGAGATTCCATCTCTGAAACTTAAAGTAGAACTCCTACCCCATACTTCTGCCGAAGAAGAACATTTCTTATACCTGACCAAACTGGACGAAACACGTCGTGATGTCACTCTCATTAACGAGGCACATCAGAAATGGATAAAAAATCAATACGACAAATCCGTCCATCGTCGGACCTTTGCAGAAGGAGACTTAGTCCTCATCTATGACCAGGCTCATGAAAAACTAGGGACAGGTAAGTTAGAACCTCTGTGGCATGGCCCTTACATTGTGAAACGTGTTCTTCACAAAGGTGCATACGAGTTAGTCGATTATGATGGAATTCCCCTAGGAGAGCCCTGGAACAGGATTTACCTTAAAAAGTACTATGCCTAGATCACCTAGCATGTGTACGTTGTACATTATTGTATTTTAGTTTGGTGTGTCTGTTTCTTTCGCGTGCTCGAGTCTTTACCTTTTCCACTCATAACTGTGCCTTGTGTTTTCATGTGCAGACGACGTCTTCCTTTCCTATCTTTGTCGGGTTTGCAGATGGCACTAGTCGACACACTCGGAACATTGCTTTTGTAGCATGGGTCATTTACCAATTTGACGAGGTGGTGAGTTCAGGAGGTATTTTCTTAGGACCAACGACTAATAACATGGTAGAATATTATGTTGTCATCGGACTTTTGACCCAAGACTCCTCCCTAGGTATCTCTCATATCATTGTTAACCTAGACTCCCAACTTGTGGTCTATCAACTCAATCGTATCTACACTATTCATAATCCTATCCTGCTACGTCTCCACCTACAAGTTCATCGTCTTGAACGAATGTTTGATTACATCGAATATAGACATATTCCAAGAGAACTCAACATTGTTTTGGATTGGTTAGCTAATTACGTCATGGATCGGTATCTCGCCCATAGATAAGGTTTCATGAAGGAAAACAAATTGTACATCACATGTAAATTAAAACACATCACATTAAAGACATCATCATTTACAAATATTTTGCACTGTAAAAACTCAGAACTGTATATATATACATAGTGTCGCTGAAAATGTTTTGATTACATCAAAAAAGTATTTGGAAGAGAAAAATTTTGGGTCTTTACACCCATACAACATCATCCGACAAGCCATACAAAATATACAATCACCAAAGAGACTCTAATCTCTGTGCACTGCATTATGCTGAGAGTAACATATCATTGCTCGCACTACTCGTCTCAGTAGAGAATTAACATTCTCAGGCACCCCCACAGTGTGTCTCTGTAGATGTAAAGGCGCTTCTCTCCTCCGTAGAGGAGGAATACCCATTGTGAGGCCTTGAAGGTTTCTTTCAACCTCTCGGAGACCTATCACTAGTGCCCCTGGATCTACTGCAACCTGAGCACCCCCGCAACGTCCTGGTATTGGTATCTCAGTCGGGCACACTGATCCCTTGTCTACATGTTGAAAACAATACATACATTAAAAACTCTTCTACGTACCCAAAAAATATACATATGTTAAAAAACTTAAAACAAAAAAACTAGACAAGGTGTTGCTTAGTCTCTCACCTGACGCATCCCAATCTTCCCCCGTCGGTAGAATAAAATCCATGCTCTTGCGAAATTCTACCTCGACATATGGGAAGTATTCTATCCAAATATATTGGCATCTCAGCCAAGCGAATAAATTACCGGTGAAACGAAACTCTAACTCTGCCACTAGTCTCAGAGACAGACTAGTCCACCGTTCCATCCGTGGTTCTCCCACTGGTCGTACCGTCAATGAAATATGAGGCTGCATCTGGGGGATGTGCTCTAAGAAGAATGAGACCAAGAAAGAACCATATCCGAACTGTTTCTGCCCCATCCTACATCTCGAAACCTGTTCCTTCACGTTTCAAAGAAACCCTGCACTCCAGTTAAATAGTGTTGGCTCCAAACACTGTACACCATAAGCTATCTGTGATCTTGACGCTAGATGCGTGCTAGTGCTTACCATCACACTCGTGATGGCAAACAAAATAGACCGAAGGGGTAACTCTCTGATATCTTTGATGGGGATTCTACCCCCCACCAGTCTTTCCCCTAGGACACAATGACGTGCCAGGTACACACCCACCTGCTCTGGAAGCGCCCTCTGTCCGGAAAAAGCTATAGGAGCCCCTCTTTTTGAGAGGCCAGTCAATAAATACACATCTTCCAACTCGATGGTGAGAAGCTGTGTTCCAATCAGAAACCCCTGCTCTGCGACATCCCACAAGATGATTATGTGTTCAAGCAGAAGGATCTTTTTCTTCATCTTTTGTAGCTTGAAGAATTTCAGAAGGCCACAATATCTCAACGCGGCCCGCGTACGAGGACTCCGTAAAGCAGCCAAATCATCGAGCTCATGCTCTCGTTCCTTCCACTCAATCATGGTCGTTGTCGAAATCACNNNNGGAAATTTCTTAAGCAATTTAAAAACTTGAAATCCATTGCCCATACTGTTAAAAAAGGACCACACCTTCCTTTTATTACTCAATAATCCATACGCAACAATAAAACATTTTAAATTAAAATGATTTTCATAATGGCTGTGTGGGCATATTTTTTTGAGTTTCTTATGGATTCTTTAACAAAAACGGCCTATCTACTCAACTATCAAGGCATTGGAATCTATGCTACCACCCTCTAGAAGCGTTTTTGTAAACAAATGTTTTTTTCCTATCGTTTTGAATAGAGGCCGATTTGATCTTTTTTGGGACGACCTAGGGCTTCATTTTTTTATTTGAATATTGTTGTGAAAACAAATATTGAACCATGTAATTGAAATAAGGGGAGATGAAGATCTACCTGGTCCAAACGGAAAGAGAAACGATCAACCGTAGCTCCGGTATCAAGCAAAACAAGATCTACCTCCAAAATGAGAATCTCCACTGCTACAAATCCTTATGCAAAATGAAATGGTAAATGAAGATTTTTCTTGTATTACTATTTATAAATTTCCATTTTTTATAAGGTATAGTTATTTGTGGGTTTCTTCGACAATATAATGGCTTCACTAAAACCTATGGATTGCAGTTCTGACACTACAGGTTTCAAAGCAGTTTTGCTTGATTGTTTACCTTGTCACATCCACGAGCATAGTCTTAGTTCGTTCTCAAGATCAAGAATATAAGAACGCACTGGGTAGACTTTTATCTCTTTTTCGGACCCGCATGGACACACGAAAAATGAACCCCCTGGAGTCACCTTTAAACTCTTTTCAGACTCTCTAAATATGAAAAGATCATCGAGTGATCTTGCTTCCTTTCACACTCATTAAAAGGTTCGAAAGGGCATCTTTCGAGTGGTATTTTATCTCTTTTTCGGCCTCGTGAGACTAACTGTACGAAAAAGGAACTGAGAGAGTTCTATTTTAAGTGTTTTTCCAAAATATATAATCATGAAAAACCTTCGAGTTTTCTGTCTTTGGACTCGCTAAAAGAAACATCGACAGGCCCATATGGGATCAAACCCTTACTTCTTCCAGTTCGTTAAACAAAGTAAGAGGAACTTACCGAAGGTGAGTTATATTGAGCATGTGTTACCCTCCTCGAGCTCGTTAAATTAAAAAGAGTTACTCATCTATCTGGATGGGGGAAAATTTGAAAGAAACAAGCCAAGTAGTCTCTTGAAAACATTACCAAGTAATTCTTAGAGTCGCCCTTAAACACGACACTTTGTCTTTTGCATGCATTATAATCCACTGAATCTCTGCACTGAGCCAATCCTTTGAGTCTCTTTCACTCCTTTTGGTCACTTGACGTAAGTCACAACATCCACTGCATCATCAAGTTTTGGTCCATGTCATGTTTCTGCTGTTGTGCCTCAGTGTTCAAGGGAAGTATCCGCCTTGAGAGTCAGCCATCACAAATATCTTGTCTCAATACCTGTGTTAGTCCATGTTCATTTGATCTGCCAATTACATGTCTATGTCCATTTCATGTCGTTGATGGGGGATACATCAAGACCCTCCTTCGATGAGCCTATTCCTGTCGACTTCAACACATTATCCAAGAATCAGACTTAGAAACCAGTTAGTACTTTGGGACCTGCATGCCTCAATGGCAGGCCTCCTCACGTCCGACAACAGGTTTACACCATTGACCTCTGATCGGATGATTCCACAGATGTTCGACTCCAGCTCATACATTCACATTCGTTGGAATGTACTAAAGTACCTTGGGAATCATTGGCATTAATGGTGATCTCCCTCACACTTGTTAACGATTTACATCATTGACCGGTAATCAAGTGGTTTCTGCCATGTTCGACATCAGGACATCTATTCACATGGTTATATTCATACTACATCGAGACCGGTAAGAAGACCCTGGGTTGAGTGATCACTTTGGTATGTATTTTTCCCAGGTTGCGAAGGAGCTTCTCTTGAACAATGACACATATGCTATCACATAGATCCACTTTGTATTGGTCGTGGCTATGTCTTGTCATCTCGTAGATCCACTATGTATTCTTCGTGGCTATGATCAGTTCAGGTCATCAGAGTATAGATCCACACTGTATCCTTGGTGGCTATACCTTTCTATCAATACAATTATGGATCCGCAGTGTATTTTATGGCGGCCATATCTTTCAAGTCTTGATCACCCAAGCATAGGTATGCCTGCCTTGGGTTTGAAACATGTCATAATATTTGTTGGATGTTTGTGTGCAGCTTCTGTCAGGTTCTCCACATCTATACCCTTGATTGAAAGTCTACAAAGCATTTCAGTTATCAGTTCTCATCTTCTAACTTCATACTTTGGGGGGAAATCTGTTACACATCAACATTACTCGCTTTGATAAGTGTCGCAAGTGTTGCATTTTTCTCACAAGTGTCGCAAGGGTCGCATGTTTCTCACAAGTGTCGCAAGTGTCAAGTAAAGCATACTACCATGATGCCTATGTCATACTTATGACGACACTAAGAAGACACTTAAAATGCCTCAAACACTTGGTTTGAAGGAAGAGGAATGTTTAACTGAAGTTAAATGCCTCTTTCCACCTGAAAGAATGATTGAATCTAGGTTTTAATAAGTGAGCGCTCCCCTATATCTCTCTTAGGAGCGTTGGCACTCCCCTATAAACTTCTAGGCAACACTATAGCACTAAAAAACCCTTCAGGAGGAGTGCTACTGATTTTAAGAGCGCTGGAGCCCCCCTAAAGCCTACTAGGGAGCGTTACAATGCTCTGATGGCCCTTTTGAGGGAGTGCTGCCTATTATGGGCAGGAGTTGATTTGTTGTGGAGAATAAGGAGAAGATCTTTTCAATCTTGGAAAGCAGTTGAATTCGAACTCCTGGTCCAGCCATGATCTTGGGGAAGTTCCCTACTTAAGGAGGAAAATCCTCAACCTACCCTAAATATACCTCAAGAGGTTAAGCCTCTCTAAACCTATATAAACAGGCTCTATCATGGTGGAAAAGGGGGAAGAATTAGAAGCATGAAACCTATGATCTCATAGGAAACAAACAGTGAACTGGAGGAGAGTATTCAGTGAAGTTGTTGTCATCTGGATCGTGGATCTTTTGAGAAAGGTTTAGACAAAGGGGATTTGACGAAGTTGTTGCATTCGCATCTATGGTTGTAAGTTACTTCTGTCATTGTTCTCATCAATATGACACACTTGGCCTGTTTCTTTCTAGTTTGTGTTTGATCTCACATGAACTTGTCTTTGATAGATAGGTCTATTTCAAGCTAATATCAGTAGAGTAGGAAGTGGTTGTACTATTGTTTGTCTACAGGGATCATCGAGGAGCGAACTATTGGAGCTCAACTCAGAGCGTGCAGGGACAAACGCTGGTAAAAGGTACTTCTTTTCTCCTTCCTCCTCATACATTAATTTGTATAGATCTGAAAGGAAGTCAGTGTCCACATTAAGCGTCTTCTGTCTTAAGAGTTAAGAGTCTAGCTCTCAAGAGGATATCTACCTGTACGTAGGGAGATTTTCCTTCAAAAAAAACATTTACATCTTCTTCAAGAGTTGGGAAGATTCTATGACATATAAATTTTCACATTTTAAGAGGTAACAATGGGAGAGAATATGAATTGGAAAATAATGCCACTCACTTAAGACAAGGGATCATGTCTTCTAGTTTTGGTGAAAGTTTGGTTTATCCCCACTAATAAATGATCATATGCTTGAGATCCCTTTAATCCAACCCCTCTTACTCCCATAATCAAGAAAAGGAAAAGGAAATTCAAATCACACTCCAGACTCTGGTTCCTCATGGAGAGGAGCTAGAAAATTTGAGACATGAAAATCAGGTTGTGAAGCATTGTGTTGGAGGTCAAATTCCACATAACTCTATAGGTTCCAACTTCACAACAATGTTGAAATTAGTGTAACAAGTCTTAATAAACCTAAATTAGGATACCATCAATCCAGGACCGGTGAATATAGATTTAAAATTGTAGTTTTCCATAATCTCTTTTGTATTGCAGATTTCAGTTTTTGCAAGGAAATTTTGTAAGGCATTATACCTCCAATTTATTTAAGATTATTAAGGTTCTCCAGGTTGTCCCTTCCCTATCTTGGAAAGTAGATAGCATAATTTTTAATTTTTTTGAGGAGGATTTGGATAATATTTTGTTGCCTTGCTTTAATTCTTTATATAATACTCAATTACCCATTACTGTTAGAAAATAAATATCAACATCTCTTTAAGAATGGAAACATAGTGACAGTTAAGTCAAGGTAAAGTAGTGAGAATTTTTTGGCTTTACACATTTGAAGTCAACTTATTTTTGGGTCATAATAAAGAGCACTAAATAAATATAGTAAGGAGTGATACCATTAGATAAATACACATGAACATAAAATCATGGAAAATGGATCATCAATATTTCATTTAGTAAAACAATGTTCAAAGTACATAATCTACAAAAGATCAAAAGTACATATATTATTTCACTGAGAGTATCTATTGATGTTGATATTGCTCACAATCCCAACAATAACCTCACAAGGATAAAATATCCCCCTGCATTTTTATAGAGGTGGTACTCCTCTCTGATATGTTGAAAGATTCCTTATGTGTTTCTACAATGAATGAAAAGAGTGAATGCTAAAGAGAAAACCATGAAATATCTCCCAATAAATATTGTATATACAGAATGTAAAACCCTTATATACAGTTATGAAAATATGAAAATATACATCATATCATTTAAAGAAATAAATGATAAAGTGTGGCAACAAAGATTTGTGTCTACAAGGTTTTGGGGTGTCCTTTTAACAAATGTCCTTCCTTTCTTTTAAAATAAAAATGAATCTAGAATCTGCTATGACTTTTTCAAGATGAATTAAAAATAGACAGGTATTCAAAGAACTTTAGATGCGTATTTATTTTGGAATACAAAAACTATTTTCATAGGAAATACATTTGAAATCACATGTTTTCAACTCAAAGTATGAGAAATAACTAAAGTAGTGCCCCAAAATAGTTCTTTGAAGGAGAAATTTATAATAATATCTCAGTATGATAAGTTTATTAATGTATGAAACAAGAAATATGAAGCAAACTCAAAAACATCTCAATGACAATTACATGACATGAGATAAACTGCATATACCTTTTACAAGAAGGGATTTCACTCCATTTGAATTGAAATGTTACAAGATGACTGAATACTTCTACAGAAAGAATTTCTCAGACCCAAATCTTCCTTTTTTCCATACAAACATGGGAGATTTGATGGAAATAAACATAAATGAAGAAGATGTAGAGAGAACTTTTTTAGCATACCAATTCACATAATCTTGGAAAGATAGAGCTTTGCTTCTTCCAGAATCTTCACCACTATAGAAACTTCTGACTACAAACCTCTTGATGGTGATTTTTCTTGCCTTTTAAAATATGCTTTCAAAACTTCTTGAAGTAGTTAGGGTTTTGTCCTTCTAGAATTTTCCACATGCTTCCTTTCAGAGTAAATCACTTTAATTAATTATTTATTGAATTATCATTAATGAATTTATTTCATTGAAATCCGTGCCTCCAAGTGGGAGACATTTCATCTTTAACAAAAGTTCTTTAATAAACTTTTATTTCCAATTTTTCAAGTTGACTTCCTTTTTAAAAAGTGGACCATGTTTTAATTTTATGAGCATGTTAAGTGACTTCTCAGCTATGGAAACCATTCTAGGAGTAATATTCATCATTCCATATTTCCAACGAGTCCTCTTGAGCGAGATTTAGAGTTTTGGATCTCAAGTTCTAGCCTTAGGAAGTTGAGGTTCCAAAAAAATTTACTAGCAAACCATGAAAACATAGATGACTATTTTTTTTTTTAATTTACAGGAGAATTATGGCCAAATTCAACCCTTAAAACCCATTCCATAGTCTTCCTCATTGAAATACATTTCCAACAAGGTATGGTTTTCCCAAAACGAACACCCAGATCTTGAGTTATGAACTTTTGAAGTTCATTGCTCAACAACTATCCATTTAATTCATGGATCAATTGTAGCCATTGATTAAAATACACCTCTTAAATCCCACATGCACTGTGTTAATTGGAATGTTAATGTTTATAATGAATATCCTTCCATATTATTCATGTGGAACAAAGGATATTATGGAGGTTGAGCCTTAGGAAAAATCATGACTTAGTAAAAAATTTGATGGCCCAGTCAACGTCCATTCATCTCCCAGTCAACATCAAGTCAGCGCCCAATTATATCCCATGTGTCCCAATATAATAGGATGCCACATGTTACGATGTGATTGGTCACCACATGTCATAATATCATTGTTTTCCATGTGTCTCAATTATATAGGGTGGATAGGGTGCCATGTGTTTCAATGTGATGGGAGGGATAAAACTTAGGAAAAAGGTAAACGTTTAGGGAGTATGGGAGATGGATGAGGGGAGAGGGGAGATAAGGAGGGTCAAGAGTGAGATGGGGATAAAAGAGTGAGGGGGATGCTGGAGTGTGGACCATTGGGTGTAGGGACATGATATGTAAGAGTGAGAGGGGGATGTAGGAGTGTGGACCATCAAGTGTAGGGAGATTAGATGAGTGATAAGGAAACAGAGGGTGTGTGATATCGCAATGAATGAGAGGAAATAAAACTAAGGGAAGTGGGAGAAGGAACGCGATAGCATAAGATTAAGTGTGGATAAGAAGCTAATCATGAATGGAGTTATAAGTAATGGCTAAGTATGGAGAAGTGAGACTAAATTCCAAGACTAAGTACCAAGAATGAGTATAGAAAATGAGACTAAGTATAAGAGAGGAAACACAATGTTGAGAGAGAAACCAACTGTGTTGCACATGAAAGAAGTGTTCCTTGGGAAGTTTGACAAAAACGTGGATATTTTGAGCATACAGACTCATATCTTTAATCTATAAATGCATGACGAAGCTAAGACTGAGGGCTACACCATGAGATTATGATAACTCAAAATTTCCTTCTTATGATATCAATTTTTATTATTATTCCAAGATAGAGAAATATAGGTGATCAAAATTTTGATCAATAAAAATGATGTGCTCTACAACCCAATATAGAGGAGATGTTGTCATGTAACATAATGTTACATGACAACAAAAAAATTAAACCAACGTAGATTCATCTTAAACCAAAATCTATCAAGCATCGAGAGGGATCAAATTTCTTAAGGTATAATTTTTTTATCATTTAAAATGAAGGAATGACAACATCTAAAAAATTAAACCCACGTAGATCCATCTTCAACCTGGAGCTATCAAGCATTGAGAGGGATCGAATTTCTTAAGGTGTAATTTTTTTTATTATTTAATATGAAGGGATTAATACATGACATGGAATTATATGATCCAAAAATTTACACCTTAAGAAATTTGATCCCCCTCGGTGCTTAAGATGGATCTATGCTGGTTTAATATGGATGTTAATGCATCTTGGTTTACTTTGTATGAGATATGTCATGTTTAGTATAATGCATATAAAAATGCAATTAAAAAAATAAGTCTATTTAAACAACAAAATAAAAAAAATAAAAAATATTTATTATTAATTAAGAAATATTTAATAAAATAAATATATGTTATTTAATTAACAAATTTATCAACAAATTTTCATTTCAAATAAAATATATTTATACATTTTAAAAAATTGTTGTTTTTAAATATTTGCCAAAATAACAAATGCAAATGAGGTTTCATTTCAAATAAAATACATTTACACACATTAACATTAAAATCAAGTAAATAAAAGACAACATAGTCCAAGGGGTTAGTTTAATTGGTTGTTGTCAATATTTTTGGGTATTTGGAGAGTTTTGTGTTAGAAGGTACATGGTTTAAATCCCCCTGGATTAGGTGCACTATTTTATGCCAGTAAGTTAACTAGAAGTGTCATCCAAAAATGTGGAGAAACATCCCTTAGGTTTCCCAAAAGGTTTTCCTTAGGCAAAAACATTATAATTAACATGAAAAAATAAAGAGTTGTAATCATCATCTAAATATATATTCAAATAATATCAACATATATTGCATTTTACTACTAAATCAACTATTAAATGCATATTTTATGAGTGTATTTTTTATCACATTTATTGTTATAACTATAATCAAACAATTTATGATCACACTGTTATTAAAAAGTGTTAAAAATATTTTCTTAAAAATATAAATATTTATAGTAAGAATAGTAATAATAATGATAACAATTTATTGAACAAAGAAAGAAAAATACCACATTAGTGTATCAAGAGTAGGAGGTGCATCTAAAGTTTAGGTCGACGTGTCACTTTTGTAACTTTAATAATAAATAGATATGATTTTTTTTTTTTTAACTTTCAGTTATACACACTTTCCATTTTACATTACAACCTAATTCTACTATGCATTTTCATTGCAACTTGACACATATACCTAATATGTTGATATACATAGTTACTTTAGGTGCATTATGTATTATTATTATTATGATTTTATGATTTTATATTTATTTTAAATTTCACTATTCTTAATGCAAAAACTAAACAAACATAAATCGTTTTTAAATCATCCAATGTTTAATTCTAATCTAATCCATGGTTGAATTCATTATAACTAGGATTGACGAGGTCATTTAGCATTCTCTTTCTCTTGCAATCCTAGATGTATTCTAGTTTAATATGGATGGATGACAAATCCAGTTTAGCATAATAATAATAATAATAATAATAATAATAATAACAATAATAATTATAATTATTTTAAGGTCACGACCAAGCCAGACACCAAATTGGTGTATGAGACCCCCTTGTTTGTGGGACAAGGGACCCCTCCATGCAACAATTTGACTGCTAAATTCTACAGAGGTCTACATACCCTACCCCCCTTTGGATTTGAACTTGTGACCTCTTAGGAGGAAACACATGTTCTTAACCATTAAGCCCACTCAGGTTGTATTAATAGAAAAACATGGATGCGATATGTCATGTTTTTTTCTTAATAGAAAAATGTACTCTTGTATTAAAAGGTTGTTGTAGCCAATACATCCAATGGATTAAATACAAAAAAAGAGTAGTAAAATTGTCTTTAGAACTTCAAAATTCTTCAAAATTTCTGCAAAATTGCTGTCATTTTGTCCTACTCTCACAATTCTAGAGCTAGATCTAGGTAGATGACTTTTATAATTCCTAACATATTTGCCTAATACAATAATTGTCCTAAAAAACATTGAAATATTTATATATTTTTGGGCTTGTACCCACTAGGGGGAATTTTCTTTCTTCCTTCCTTTGAGGATATGATTGATGACACTTCCTTCATTATGTGTTCCTAATTTTTCTATATGTGTCCTCTTCTTTAGCTTCCATTTGTTCCATACCAAGAGAGCCAATTGACATAGATGGGGTTACTAACTTCTTGAATTCCTCAAATATAGGTTGTTGTTCCAATTCCAATTGTAAGACTCTGTCCTGTAGCATTCTATCCTTGTCATCGATATATTCTAATTTTTATTTCTTCCCCAATTTCTACCATCATTTGTTTTCCTTTAAACTTCTCAAATTGAGTCTTAGTAGCGATCCATTGTCTCTAAATCACTTGGATGTCCTTGGAATGTTCGTGTTCCCATTCTTTTGTCCAAACCTCCCACCTTCACTCATAGAAAACTAAACACTCTTACTAATCCACATAGTGCCTTTCACATTTGTGAACTTCCCTTCTAAGATTAAATGTCTCACAAAATTCACACTTATTGGGGTGATCATGGTGGTTGGCCATCCCTCTTGTATTTGGACCTACAATAAAATGCTAGAATGTGTGCTTTGATTCCAAATCGATTGAATTCCATACAATGTGAGAATCTGACCAATGATCAACCTACAATACTACTCAACAAATTTTCAAGTATATGCTCTCTAGGAGACATGACTTCACAAACAACAAATTCATAAGACAATGTTGGGGGGGAATCAAGAAATGATAAATGATAATGCTTAGGGAAACTAGGGTACATGGCTAAATCATATCTCTATTACATTTTGGTTGTAAGAGAAACATCATAGCTGGAGGATATGGAGGGATTCTTTGGGAACCCTACGATAACCCACATACCTTCAACAATCCCATTGTGTGAGATTTGAAATGAATTCCATTTTTATGTAATGAGTGAATAACAACATGGTCACTTGGGATAGACATTATTGCATTTAATCTTGGGTATAGGAAATGCCATTTATCCTTAGGCACTATTAGATGTTCAGTACAAATATTGGTTCTCATGGTAGGTGGAAGGTTGATAAATCCCCCCTAATTTTATTAATAAACCATAGTGCAATGAGTATTATTTTTTTTGCATTTTTGTCCAATAAGGCATTAATATCTCATAATACATGTAAAATCTCCACAAATTCAAAACTTTCTAGTATTTGTTGAACCATGAGAATCATCCTTCTCAATTGTTTCTCTTGCAACAATGTGTTGTTGTCCATATGTTGAATGATTTCCACTTAATCACCTACCACAATGACATTTTTAATTCTCATTTATTTCACTATTGAAACCCCTTGCCACAATGCCAAGAATTTATCTTAGTTGTTGGTGGCTTCACCATTTACCCATCCAAATGGTGTTTTCCATTTTCATCAAGGGTCAAAGATGTTGTAACACCCCCCTTTTCTAAAACCTCGATTATATGTAATTAATCATGATTAATGATTTTCCATGCTACGACATATGAACATTGTAATTGTATCTCATTTAATTGAAATGCCAACTAACTAACTATGGTATGAATGCTTGAAAGTACTAGCCATGCTACCACTAGAGGAAAGAGTGAGGAAACCTAGAGAGGGTTTCATCATGCTAACATGACCCGATCCCCCTTGCTGAAATAACTGAATTGGAAAATAATGAGTTAATTTCCTGAGTCCCGATTTCAAGGAAAATTCGTTAATGAGGGAGGATTGGGGTTGAGAAACCAACCACCCTTAATGAATACAAGCATGGGGAAGCTTGGTTAGAAAAATAGAGGATTCCAACCAATGGTGCGATGAGGTACCAAGAATGCAGCCCAATTTGATTCATGGGTCCCTTCTAATAGAAGGAACGAGACATGTTGAGAACCTTCCTATGGGGGGGCATGCAAGAGAAAAAAAAGGAGATCGAGTGCATGAAGCAAAGGGGAATTTGGAGACTTGTCTCAGGAGGAACAAGAGGAAGATCCTGAGAGAGAGAGCTCGGGGGTTTTGAGCCTTTGGGGAAGATGAACTCTAAATCTCAGGTTTAGTAAAGAAACCAGTAGAAAAGGGAAAGCTGCGAGGGAGAGTAATCTTCATTTACAAATTTGATTGAGAAAGATGAGAGGTATTTTCATGGTGATATCATGGCTTGGAATGAGGGTGGATAGAATGTAGGTCTAAATGCACTTGAGCCTATGGTTGGGTGGATAGTCATTCTCCCACAATCTGTTGGTTGGTACATCTTGCAAATAGATAAATAACTCTTATAGCCTATGTAATAGAATTTATTCATAGGTATGGATTCTTGTAATGGTGTTGAAATTTCATACACCTAATTTAGAGGCTTGATAGTGTCCCATTCGGGAATCCATTGTATTCAAATGATAATTCATTTGTGTTGAGTTGCATGTGTAGTGCATAATTGGACAGGAGAACCTTGTATTTTACCTTAATTGATTAAGTAGCTATACAAAGTAGCCACTTGTGAATGTAGTTGTGAATATAATGGCATGTTTGTGCCTCCTGTGTATGTAGTAGGAAATTTTGTTGTAGTATGATGCCTGAGAAAAGAAAATGAGCTTTCAAAATAAGAGCAAACAATACTTTCTGAGAGGAACGCAAGGCTGCAATAGTGACACATTGAAGGCCTGAGAAGGCCGATAACATTTGGATATATTGAAGAGGCCCAGTACTGAGTCAGATTGTAACCTTAAAGGAAACCCATATTGGGTTAAGGATCCTTAAGCTTGGTATAAACCCCAAACCCCCCAACTTGAAATGGAAGGGTTACAGAATGCAAATCCTTGTAGAGATTAGAGAACAATCCCCTACCTAGGTTACAGAGTAATGGTTCAGAGCCCTTTAGGACCTGGAGAAACCATGAGAAAGAGCTTGGAAGAATCCCTGAGTAGTTATATCCATATTCAGATTGGTTACACTTGATAAAAGAAACCCCTTGTTAGGATTGAAGGAATCACAACCATCGGTTTGTCTTAGTGATCAGATATGAACTGTTAGATTAGAGGTAGTGTTTATTTTTGGGGTTCGTCGACATAGAAGGCATAGGTTTCATCTCAATCATTGAAGTTGGCGTGGAAATTATATCTAAGCCGTAGAGTATCAGGGTGAGCACTGTAGGATTCTAATGGTCAGAGTGGTCTTAGATACCCAAAGGGGAGGCACTTTGACAGGGGGGACTCCTAGAGGTAATATAGTCTGTTAATCATAGTAAAGGTGAGATCGATTTTCAGCCATAGATCTCTATAGGGTCTCGTCTAGCGAGGTTGAGAGGGAAGGTGAAATATTGTTGAAATCATGATGATGAGGAATGTTTGCGTACCCGAGGATAATACATGGGAAATTTAATTATAAAGCATATGATATTTGGATAGAGATATCTCCACCATTGACTGGAGGTTAGGTTGTCATAATGCTTGTGCATGGGGACAATGAAAGAACTTCAAAAGGAGATTCTGGACCATTGATCCACCGAGATCAAAGGAGCTCTGAGATGTAATCATGACCATCAACCTGCTTGGATAGGAAGAGCTCTGAGAGGATATCTTGACCATTCATCAGAGTGGTGTCATTCGGAGAGGGTTGTAGACCCGGATGGGGAAACATCCTAATGGAATGAACTCCAATATTAATTAAGGAACGACAATCTATTGGGGGTGAAATTGATGGATTGCAACCATTGGATTTGGTAGGGTCCATTATTAGGCAAGGTTAAAGGTTCCAACCTTCTGTTGTAAGTTTGGAGCGTTGTAGGATGATGTTAGCTGATGTAATCAACCATTAGGAAGTGAACAAGTGTCATCACTTAAGTGAAAAATCCCTATGTCTTGTGATGACGTGTGCTCCACATCAATCCTCGCCAAGAGTCCACATGTTACATGATGGTTGGACCACATGTCATGGTGATTGGGAAATTTGAGGCATATTTCCATGGGAACATGTGTGCCACGAGTTGCACCATGTGGCATGTACACAATGGAAACAAAGGTCGATATGGTAGGTGAAATGTATGACATTCCTATGAAACTTCGTATGGCATAGATATAAACTTAGAACAACTCTTGATTGTTGGATAAGGAGAAGGAGGATCATCAGAATCGTTGTAATAGTCTTAGTCGGAGTGCAAGGTTCAAAGTGGCCCGTGAGACCAGAGTAAAGGTACTCTGACGGGGAGGAGTCTGAGATTGAACGTAATTCGTCGATCATTGAATGGGAGAGAGTAAATCTCAGTTGTCGATCTTCGTGGGTCCTAGCGAAAACAAATGGAAACAACTTTCAAAGAAGAGGTAAATGATGAGAAAGTGGAGACTTTGACATGACCTAAATCATCAATTTTAGACTCTGGGGACCATTGGATCCATCTAAGTATATGCCATTAGAGCTGGGTTGGATCTCGAATAGATAGGACTTTGTTGGAAAGGGATTTGAGAGAGGATCAATGCTTTATATTTGGTGAGGAGGTGAGATGTGATATCAATCGTAGATCTTTGAGGGCCCCTCTTAATTGAAGTTAAGAAAGGTTCCAATTGAATATAATGCATTAAGTTGATGGGCCTGATAGGTTGTGTGCTGAAGGGCTAGGTGGTAGGAGACATGTCAATGCCACATCAGATGGTGCAAGTGACAAGGAGCCACGTGGTAGTGATGTGGATATGGAGCAATGAAGGCCTAATATACTTTAGAAGGCCATAAATTTTGAGCCAAATCTTGGTTTTGAACCTAATCATAGTCATTGGAAATCACTTGATGAGTAGAAGATGATGGTTCCATTGAGAAGAGGTTTTTAGATGATTGAGGAAAATAATTTTTTTAATACCCCACCCCTTAAAATATACTTAGGTGGTTGGGTGTGTTATAAAGTGGTATCAAAGAAGGCTACAACCCTAGGCCTGGATGGGTCAGAGAGGAGTCGTAAATACTAATATGAACCTGTTGAAAAGTGTTTTCTTCCTTAAAAGTCTGTTTGTTATTTGCACTATCTCTTTCAGAGGAAGGATTGCAGATTTAGATTTGCTTGCTTTAAAAAAAAATGTTACTTACATCATAAAATTTTAACATGTTGATTACAACAACAAATTTAATTTGCATAGATAAGTATTGTGCTAATATGAATATTTCCCTTAATTTTTGAAAAAACAATGAAAGGATTATGCATGAAATTGTGAATTAATATTCTTGCTATCTGAGATTGATGTGGACACGTGCTAAATGCCAAGAGTCTGGAGAGGACCAGGCTAAGAGGAGGAACTACATTACTAAAACAAATGAAAGATAAATACATGACATTTGTTGCTAAGAAGAAAATTGAGGATGATGTTCCTTTTGAAGGGAGATGGGATTGTAACACCCCCCTTTTATAAACCCATGATTATATGTAATTAATCATGATTAAGGATTTTCCATGCTACGACATACAAGCATTGCAATAGTATCTCGTTTAATTGAAATGCCAACTAGTTGACCATGGGATGAAGCCTTAAAAGTACTAGCCATGATATCACTTGAGGAAAGAGTGAGGAAAACTAGAGATGGGTTCATCATGCTATGATGACCCAATCCCCTATGATGAAATAGTCGAATTGGAAAATAATGAGTTAATTTCCTCAATCCCTATTTCAAGGAAAACCAATTAATGATGGAGGATTGGGGGTTGAGAAACCAACCACCCTCAATGAATACAGGCATGGGAAAATCTGGTTAGGATAACAGAGTCTGCCAGGAAATGGTACAATGGGGTGCCAAGACTACAATCCAGTTTGAATCACGGGTCTCTTATGATAGAAGGAAAATGAAAAGTTGAGAACCTTCCTATGGGGGTGTGCGCAAGAGAAAAAAAAGGAGATTGAGTGTGTGCAACCGAGGGGAATTTGGAGACTGATCTAAGGAGGAATAAGAGGAAGAGATCGAGTGAGAGATATCTAGGGGAACCTTTGGGCTAGACTATTAGGAAATGAGAGAGACTCCCACACTAAACCTACCAGAAGAGAAGAATAATATAATCAAGAACGCAAATGAAACAAGCAATCACATAGTACACCGAGATTTTACCGTGGAAACTCTTAACTAGGAAAACCAACATTCCTTGAGTGTTATTCTCTCTTCTTATCTTATTAAATATGAATACAAGGTTACATGTCTACCCTTGGTCCACACCTAAGACATAATCAACATCATACCCTCTTTCCTTTGCAAGAACAACCCTATAGCCAATTCAACTTACATATGCATGACCAACAACCTACGATTTATACATGCATCAATAGATTTTGCATTATCCTTTACGAACTTACAAGATGCTTCTTTATAGGATTTACAAATGGAAAAACCCTAAATATTGGCACCCAAAAACGGTTACAGATCCATGCATATGATTGGCTACAAATCCTGCAAATCATGGGATTCTGTTACAATCGACTCCAAGTCAGTTTACTACTCAACTACCAGTTAGCCTTCATTCATTCTCTAGTCGGTCGTCTCATGCCCACACTTCAACCTCTTGTTGGTTGACTTGTTGTCGATATCTTCATCTTCGACTTTACCTGGTCGAATCCTTCGACTTTGAATTTACTTGGTCAACTCCTTTGACCTTCTACTTGTTGTCAATCCACCCCGACTTTGACCTGCTGTCGATCCATCGACCTTAGACCATCATTCAATTCACCTCGACTAGAATTTCACTGCAAATAATATAACAACCCAACATTCTACCACTTGTTTTATTCTTTGCTGAAATAGAAGATTCCTGAACTTTCGTTCACAGACCCAGGGAAGCAATTTCCATTGCTTCTCTTGTTAATCCATAATATTAGCTTATTACCCCTTAATTGGGGCATATTAGATTAGTAATATTATTTTATTTATTTCATCTTTATTCCATTAGTTGTAATTATACCTCCTAGTCTCCTATATATACCAAGGAGACATTTTCATTTGGAATCATCTTGTACTTGAACATTTATGTGGGGTAAAAGGAGGTTTCACCCTCAAAGAGGCTTATTATCTGAAATTCTCTCTTTTTAAAGGCGTTGAGTACTTATTCTGAGGTTTTTCTATGCTATATTGATATTTGGTTCTTAACATATGGTATCAAAGCTCAAGGTCTTGGGGTTTCGCTGTTACATCTAAGACACAGTGGAATTTTCGCTATAACTTTTTTTATACAACTATTCTAAAGGAACGACTTGGAATATATTTAGTAGACGGATCAAAGTATGTTGGGTTAAAATTTCCTCTCTTGATGCCTTATACTTTCGGAGATACAACCTTTGTAAGAGAGGCTTATGGAATCATCCTGAATTGAGTCATTGCGGAATTTTCTCTATAATTTTTTTTCTGTAACATTCCAGACCCTAAAATCACGAGGATATTCTCAAAAATTATTAAGGTATATGTGGTAGAAATTTCAGCTTCTGGGTCATCTTAAATTTGTAGATACACCATGTGGAAGATAGGGTATCTGACTAGTCCTATTGACTAGTCTCAAGAAGGTGTTCCAGGTAAAACAATC
>ML804101.1:53960-91839 GCA_009831015.1 Picea engelmannii
ATTTCACCTTAGATAAATAATTGTTAGGGAAGTCTATACTTATAATAACAATACAAACCAAAATTCATATGAAAATATGAAACAAGAAAAATATTATCTATGCATTAAAAAAAAAAAAATCTTACCCATTGAACTCATGGAAAGACCCAACAATTTACAAAAAAAAAACATTCAACAAATAGACAATTTATGAATACCTATCTTGGTAAGTTATCTTCCAAGTTATCTCCTGGTGAGATAGTATTTTTTTAAATGATGAAACCCTTTTCATTCAAGGTATCAGTGATGTCTCTTTAGCTTAGAAAAAAAATGAAAAAGGAGTAAGTTTCTCCTTAGCCACATTAAATGTACCTAGATGCCTCTAATGTTCACTTGAGTGCTTCATAAAACATTTCACCTTAGATAAATAATTGTTAGGGAAGTCTATACTTATAATAACAATACAAACCAAAATTCATATGAAAATATGAAACAACAAAAAAATTATCTATGCATAAATTTTTTTTTTATTACCCATTGAACTCATGGAAAGACCCAACAATTTACAAACCAAAAAATTCAACAAATAGACAATTTATAAATATTACCTATCTATGATTAAATCCATGCCCACTAATTTGCTTACAACTACTTTTTAACAATGTGGTCTAGATGAGGCTCCTCTCGAGGACCTGGCCATTCCATTCACTATGTTGCTTAAGTAATGATAAGAGTGCAAGGTTCTAAGGATTATGTTCACGTGATTGCACTTTTTTCTTATGTTTCCAAGAGATTCTTGTAGTTGGAAATGATAGGAAGAGAAGTTATTAGCCTCCTAATGTTGGTTGGGCTCGGACTTTCTTGCCATACTTGGTATTCTGTGTATTATGTTACATTTGCATGTGCAAAGACTTGGAGCTGGGAGAAGGTGCCATGAAAAATCCCTTTATACCTTTTTGCCAAAATTCCAAGAATACCTAACCTTATTTGCCTTTGTGTGTAGCTACTAGCTCGGGGAGTAAGAACTTGGAACTAGAACTTGGCTTTCCGGCTAAGTTCTTTAAGTCAAGTCAAATTTTACCATGCCCAAAATTGAGAGCCAAATTATCTTAAAATGCAAAATTTGTCTCGAAAAACCAAAACTTTTATGAGAAAACCCGACTTTCCAAATGGAGAATGGAGACGTTTGTGGGAAAATTGACCACAGATACATTTAATGAGTATATTTGGGCATTTTGAAAATCAGGTTGTCTGAAGGATGGGTTGATGTTGATGAAATAGATGGAGGAGAATATGATTCTCTCAATATTAACCAGTTTTAAAAAATTCAGAAGCAGTAGTCAATCTACATATCTTTGGGCATGAATCCTGAGAAATAGCTGACTCTGGAAACCGATTGTATGATGAAAAGTACAAAAATTCTTCAGACCGATCAATGAGAGACGAGCAACTGGAATTTGGATCGAGGGAGTTTCCCCTGAACCCCCTGAAAAATGGGGGGACATGGGGGGTGGCGATGATGAGAAAATTTCAACTATGCTATAAACCTTGTTTTTCATGAGCTTCTCTTGGTTTCGAGTATAGTTCATTCTCTACTAAATAGGGTTAACCAAGTGAAAGTGGAAGCTCTAATTATGCCCCTTGCCCTCACATAACTCTCAATTTCCCCATACCCAATTTGAAATAATAAAGAACATGTAAAATACTATATTATACAAAATAAAATCATATAAAGATCATCATATAAAACACATACCTCTATATATCATTCATCTTCTTCATCAAACTCAACATTGTCAATATCATCTTCATCATGAACATTGTCATTTCCCCAATACCCAATCTATCTAGATTCAACAACTATAATTGAAAACGACACTAAGATTACATGAAATACAAAAAATATAATAGATCTACAATACAAATAACTCACCACATGTAGGAATATCATTGATCTTATACTTCATCCAACTCATCATATTCTGTATCATCATCTGGTATTTTAGAATAATCGTCGAATGGATTGGCCATATCAACATCATCATCAGTACTGTCATAATTTTCAATAATATCATCATCAGATATAGCGTCGTCGAGAACATCATCATCTACATCATATGGTCGATCAAATTCTTCAAATTCGTCATCTGATGATACACGGTCTACCTCATCATGTTCCTCTGTATCACCTTCTAGTTCTTGAATATCATCTTCTTCTGGTACATTATATTTTACAGGCCTTCCTCTTGGATCATATCTAACAACAAACGACCAACCTGGTTTACTGGGAACCTCGCAATAGAGTACATGTTCACATTGGTTGGGAAGAACATAACTTTCTAGACCCGACTCAAATGTCCTTGTATTAACCATGGTAAAACCATTGTCATGTTGAATAACAGTTCTTTCAGGATCACGTTCATTTATCCGTAAATGATACGATTTGACCTCAAACAGAATTATCTTGAAGGATTTGAAGTCACACTCGATTGTATCATCCAAATATCCATAATATTTATTTTCTGTTAGTCTTGGATGTTTGTCACTTCTAGAAGAAACATTAGTGACTTGAAACACTGCAGTTAACCCTGAATCTGCGGTTTTCTTCGTGTCATCCACACTTTTGACGCGAAATTTTTGACCATTATACCGCATAGCTTTGTGGTGCTTCAACTACAATATTCCTGACAAGTACAAAAAAAATGAATAATTAATAAGCGTATTTAAACTTAATAAATATTAAAAATTAATACATTAACATTTTTTTTAATAATAGAAAGTGCGGGTAAAACTTTATATGCTTACCTGTTTATCTTTTAAACCATATGCTAAATCAATCTCCCTATGTGTAAGATTTTTATCTTCATTACGATGAGCTCTTTTAATTAATGTAGCCACCCCTTCCCATGATAACCTACCATCATGTTGTTCACATTGTTCTATCCATAGCTTCATCCAATCAAGATTCTTAGCTATGTATAAATGTAGTGCATCCCACACTCGACCAACTGCAATAAAAAAAATATAAATTAGTAAGAATAATGAATAATAATAATTGATGGAGGTATAATATAAATTGAAGAAATACAATATAGATAAAAATCAAATAATATAATACCTTTCACTTTCCTCATTTTACCATTCCCGACCAAGACCTCTATATCAGATACTTTGACGTTATTGACACCCCAAATTTATGCAGACCCCTTTTAACCCTCGGGTCAGAGTCCACTCACAGGATCGTTCAAATTCCTCTTGAGCCGAATTATCTCTTTTGATTTCCTATTGGAATCTCAATTTATCGATCCATAGGTCCTTCTCTTTTCCTCACGGTCTTCTGCACACGACCATGAATTTTGGGTTTCGGGACTTTCCTATTTCTCGATGTCGAGAACCTCTGTCTTCGCGAACTCCCAAACTCTAAAATGTTGAAATGCCCAAATGGATTTATCAACAATTAGCCCCTTGGGCTATGCCTTTGGTCCATACAACCACTTCTCATGTGGCCATAGTCCTATTTCAGGATTTATTAAAGCGAGAGCCCGACCTCCTGTCCTTAGGACTCCCGAAAAGCTAATATGCAAATCTCCCAGCCTCTTCCTTCTTCACGATTTCGGGTTTTCAAATGCCGAAATGCTTGGATCTCTTGTCCTCAGAACTCCCGAAACTCCGAATTTTGAAATTCTGAAATCCTAAAGCCTGGGTTCCCCTCTTCTGAGAAGATCAATGGATCTAAGCCCCTCTTAATCCAACAACTCAGATTCTTTCAGGATTTGCCAATGTGAGAGTCCGACCTCTTGTCAATGGAACTCCCAAATTCCCGATATCTGATTTGCCGAAATGGCCTTTCCTTTCGGGGTTTTTCCCGAAAGTCGGGATTGCTGCCACGTGTCCTCCCTCAGATGGATGGTCCTCATCATTTCATGATTTCACGACTTGTGACCTCTAGTGACACAAATCCTCTATCAACTTGAATCCTTGATATCTGAAATACCGATGGACTCTCGATCTCTGCCACGTGTCCTCCACGGATGGACGGTGCAAATAGTTTCAGGACTTCACCAGGTGTGAAGTCAAAATGCTCACCTCTGTGAGTCCTGGTGTCTGAATCCCCGATGTGGGTGATCTTGCGTCACGTGTCCTCCTCCCAGATGGATGGCTCAGATCTATTTCGGGACATTCACCATGGAGATTCCTGATCTCTTGTCATCAAGACTTTCGAAATCTTGATACCAACTCCCCCTTCGAGACTTTCACCTCTGTTCATGAAGGCTTAACCCTCATGCATCTCCTGACAGATCCAACAGCTATTGGGTTTCCTGATTGATATCTGATGGTTCATGATCTCCTTTTCTCCTGTGCGCTCTCCTGCTGCTCCCTGGATGTAGACACTTTCAACGGTATAGATCCTTTTCGCAGATATGACGGAAGCTATGCTCTTTCCTGAGCTTCTTCACTTTATTTCGATGCTTGGAAGAAATTCCAATGTCCAAAGGCCTCTACTTCGGATTCTTTCGTGTGAGCTCCACAACTTTGAGCTCTCGCCTGCATGTATAAAAACGTTGTCCCTCCTGAGCTTCTCCTTTTGAATCCTCAAAGGATTCTTCGACTTCTGCACTCCTTGTAGAGTCTTTGCATGCATGAAGGTGTTTTCCCTTCTGACCTTCCCCGTTACTCAGACTTCTAAGGAACTCAGTCCTTTTTTCCTTCTCCTTCAGATGGAGAATTTTTGATGCCCTCCTAGCTATCCTTTGCTCAAGAAACCTATTGTTGAGTATTCAGGGTTTTCAACAACCCTATGAAGATCCTTCACTGGATTCTTCTTCAAATTATAGAACTCAAAGAGTTATTTTCTCCTGTGCCTATCTGCACATCTACTCAATGCCCTCCTGGCAGAGTGTCTCCTCACAGAACATCCAACAATTTTGTCCTCTCATGTGCACTCTATGCACCTACTCAATGCCCTCTTGGCAAAGCCTTACAGAAATCCTCAGGGATTCTGTCTGCAACTGTGTCTCTCCTACACAGCCCTGCCTCCAAGGTATTTAGCAACCTTGAGGTCTTCCTCTGAGTTGATTATTTCAGCTATTGTGCCCTCCTCGAATGCCTTTGTCTGAATCCACAGAGTTCAAAAATGAACCCTCTGTGCATGGCTATCAGAACCCACATTGTTCTATCACACCCTCCTGGTGTGAAGCCTCAAAGTCCTCTAACCCTAAAATCAAACATACCTTCCAAATGCATACCTAACATACATCTACAACATATAAAGAACACAAATAGACATTCATTCAACACAGAAATACTTGCAGGAAAAACTGCTTCTGTTTTGTATTAATAAAAATGCCTCTTTTTACAATGGTGTTCTGAGCATGAACTGTAACAGAGTCTAGGCTCCTTCTTCACTCTCTCTTCTTTTCTACTTCTCTGTCCTAATACAAATAAGATCTCTCTATCTTTTACAAGAGGGGGCTCTTTGAGCTCTTCCCTCCAATCTACCTACCCTATTCAATTACATTGAATGGGTTGTCTAGTCCAGAATCGGATCTAGATCTCAGTGTTACAAACATTCAAAGCTCCCTACTCTAATGCTTGCGCAAAGGCACGACTCCATGGATCAATAGCCTATAGCCTTAATTACATTCAATTTCAAATTTGAAATGAGGCTGCACCTCTTCCCATTGGATGCGTGGGCTAATGTGGGCTAGCTGGCTAGCTGGCTGACGTGGAGAGATGATTCTACATCATACTCCTCACCTGCAAAATTCATGAGATTTTACTCATGAGCTTCCCATCTCAGTTGTTGAAATCCTCCTAGATCCCAAACAAATTTCTGGAGCTGTTCATCTGCTCCATCTCCCTGCTGCTTCTTCTTCTGCTGCATTGTTGTTGCTTATCTGCCCAACTTCTCCTTGCTAGCAGTCTCTGCTGACTCTACCATCAGCCTTATGATATTCTTAATCACTTCGTCGAGATGCTCTAGTGGTTGGCTCTGTTCATGCAGTCTCCTCAGCTGCATTTTCTCCCTGCAAATGGGCAGATCACCATGATCTCCCATACCATCCTCTTCATCTTTCGTGGAACTAAGTTTCCACTCTACTGCAGACTTCATCTCTACAGTCTCCTCACTGAACTGTTGTTCAACTTCCTCTTCTGTTAGTTCTCCTCCTAGTTGAATTCCAGCTTCGCCCAGTTGCTCCTTAACCTGGAATTTCTCTTCATCATCTGTTGCATACCTTGGTACTGTAGTCTTCACCATTTCATCTCCCTGGCTGAAGTCTTTGGGCGATTCCTCAGAATGATCCTCTGTTTGCTCTGGATTTTTCAGCCAATCCTCCAACATCTCCAGCTCTATCTCCCATGGAGTGAGTACTACATATGCCTGCTCTTCTTCTGCTGTCAGCTTCAGTGCTGCAGCCTTCTTAGCTCCCTGGCTAAAACTGTTGATCCATTCCTTGGAATACTCATTTTCTTCCTCTACTTGGGAAACTTCTAACACCTGCTCCAATTCTTCTTTGACAGTCACAGCTGGTTGTGTTCCTCCTGCCGCATCATCGGCAACACAGATCTCTACCTCCTCTAGGCTAAGTGGTAGGAATATCTCAATTCCCCCAATCATTAGAAGATTCTTCCGATCTTCCTCCTCTTTCATCTTCTCTGGCTGATCCAAATCCACCTCTGAGCTCACTTGCTCTGTCAGCTCCTCGGGCTAATCTAAACTCACCTCTGATTTCATGAGACTCTCAAATAGTCCCATTTCTATTCCCATGCCCACCTGGAAATTTGGAATCTTTATGTTGCCCTCCTGACAGTCCATGAGATCTCACAGTGACCTCATATCATTTTCCTCCTAGCAACATGAAATTTCCCGGCTATCCTCATGACAGTCTGTGAGATCCCCCACAAATCTCAACTCTCTGCCCTCCTGGCAATTGGGAATTTCCTGACTGTCTTCTTGATAGTCCTTGAGATCTTCAGCTGATCCCAATTCATCCTCACTACCAAGGTTTCTCCCAGTCTGTGGTTCACGTACCTGAACCATCTCCTCAGGTCCTTCGAGGTTTTCAGCATGCCTCAACCATCCTCTTAATAGCCTACGCTATCGTCTAGCCATCAACTCCTTGACTGGCCATTTTACCTTCGAATTCCTCATGGGCCATTCATATACCCATCTTGACTTGGCATTCTGTTGCATATGCAATGCAAGATTTTCCATCTTCGCCCTTATATCAGTGAGCTCTTCATCTATTTCTGCTTTGCTCATCAGCTCTGGATCTTTCCTTCTAGCATATCTACGGCCTTCAGTAGCCATCTTTCTGTCTATCTTCCCTCTTGGAAAATTTGTTGCTGTCACTCTGTAACCCTAAGTGTCTTCAGCCTCTCCTACAGTTCTCCTGACTATCTCCTTGATTGTTTCCTACCTACAAACAATCATCACAAAGTCTCTAGCGCTCTATCTTCCTTTGCCTTCTCTTCGCTTCCCTTACCTGAAATATACAGACAAGATTCAAGATCTAATAACAAAACTTATGCAGACCCCTTCTGACCCTCGGGCCGAAGTCCTCTCATAGGATTGTTCAAATTCCCCTTGAGACGAATTAGCTCTTTTGATTTCCTGCTGGAATCTCAATTTCCTGATCCATAGGTCCTTCTCTTTTCCTCACGGTCTTTTTCACATGACCATGAATTTTGGGTTTCGGGACTTTTCATTTTCTGATGTCAAGAACCTCTTTCTTCTCGAACTCCCGAACTCTGAAATGCCGAAATGCCCAAACGACTTTATCAACAATTAGCCCCCTGGGATATGCCTTTGGTCCATACAACCACTTCTCGTGTGGTCACAGTCCTATTTTGGGCTTTATTAAAGCGAGAGCATGACCTCCTGTCCTCAGGACTCCTGAAAAGCCGATATGAAAATCTCCCGGCCTCTTCCTTCTTTGTGATTTCGGGTTTTCAAACACTGAAATGCTTGGATCTCTTGTCCTCGGAACTCCTGAAGTTTCGAATTTTGAAATGCTGAAATCCCGAATCCTGGGTTCCCCTCTTCTAAGTGGATCAACAGCTCTAAGCCCCTCTTGATCCAACGACTCAGATCCTTTTGGGATTTGCCAATGCGAGAGTTCGACCTCTTGTCAACGAACTCCCGAATTCTTGATATCCAATTTGCCGAAATGGCCTTTCCTTTCGGGGTTTTTCCCGAAAGCTGGGATTGCTGCCACGTGTCCTCCCTCAAATGGATGGTCCTTGTCGTTTCATGATTTTTCGACTTCCAACCTCCAGTGACAAAAATCCTCTATCAACTCGAATCCCCGATATCCACAATATCGATGGACTCTCGATCTCTGCCACGTGTCCTCCATGGATAGACGATCTAGATCGTTTCAGGACTTCGCTAGGTACGAAGTCAAAATGCTCACCTATGTGAGTCCCTGTGTCCGAATCCCCGATGTGGGTGATCTCGAAACATGTGTCCTCCTCCCGGATGGATGGCTCGGATCTATTTTGGGACTTTCACCATGGAGATTCCTGATCTCTTATCATCAGGACTTCCGAAATCCCGAATGTCGAAATCTTGATACCAACTCCTCCTTCGGGAATTTCACCTCTGTTCATGAAGGCTTAACCCTCATGCATCTCCTGACAGATCCAACAGCTGTCGAGTTTCTTGATTGAGATATGAAAACTCACGATCTCCTCTTCTCCTGTGCTCTCTCCTGCTGCTCCCTAGACGCAGACACTTTCAACGGTTTAGATCCTTTTGGCAGATCCGATGGAATCTATGCTCTTTCCTGATCTTCTGTGATTTCTTTCCGATGCTTGGAAGAAATTCCAATGTCCAAAGGCCTCAACCTCAGATTCTTTCCTACGAGCTCGACAACTTTGAGTTCTCACCTGTGCATATAAAAATGTTGTCCTTCCTGAGCTTCTCCTTTCGAATCCTCAAAGGATTCTTCGAATTTTGCACTCCTTGTAGAGTCTTTTCATGCACAAAAGTGTTGTCCCTTCTGCGATTCCCTGTTACTCAGACTTCTAAGGAACTCAGTTCTTTTTTCCTTCTCCTTCAGATGGAGAATTTATGATGCTTTCCTGGCTATCCTCTGCTCAAGCAACCTATTGCTGAGTATTCAGGGTGTTCAACAACCCTGTGAAGATCCGTCACTGGATTCTTCTTCAAATTATAGAACTCAAAGAGTTCTTTTCTCTTGTGCCTATCTGCACATCTAGTCAATTCCCTCCTGACAGAGTGTCTCCTGACATAACATCCAATAGTTCTTTCCTCTCCTGTGCACTCTATGCACCTGCTCAATTCCCTCCTGGTAGAGCCTTACAGAACTCCTCAGGGATTCTATCTGCAACTGTGTCTCTCCTACACAACCCTACCTCCAAGGTATTCAACAACCTTGAGGTCTTCCTCTGAGTTGATGATTTTAGCTATTGTGCCCTCCTGGCATGCCTTTATCTGAATCCCCAGAGTTCAGAAATGGACCCTATGTGCACGGCTATCAGAACCCGCAGTGTTCTATCACACCTTCCTGGTGTGAAGCCTCAAGGACATCTAACCCTGAAATCAAGCAACCCCTTCAAACGCATACCTAACATACATCTATACCATATAAAGAACACACATAGACATTCATTCAACACAGAAATACTTGCAGGAAAAACTGCTTCTATTTTGTATTAATAAAAATGCCTCTTTTTACAAGGGTGTTCTGAGCACGAACTGTAACAGAGTCTTCGCTCCTTCTCCACTCTCTCTACTTCTCTACTTCTTTGTCCTATTACAAAGAATATCTCTCTATATTTTACAAGAGGGGGCTCTTTGAGCTCTTCCCTCCAATCTACCTACCCTATTCAATTACATTGAATGGGTTGTCTAGTCCAGAATCGGATCTAGATCTCAGTCTTACAAACATTCAAGGCTCCCTACTCTAATGCCTACGCAAAGGCACAACTCCATGGCTCAACGACCTATAACATTAATTACATTCAATTTCAAATTTGAAATGAGGTTGCGCCTCTTCCCATTGAATGCGTGAGCTAATGTGGGTTGGTTGCCTGGCTGGCTAATGTGGAGAGATGCTCTTGCATCACAAATGCAATGCATATTAATTTTCCTCTCTAAATCAAGAAGATAATTGCTAATATACGCTAACGTTTGATATACCATATACCCCTCGGGACGTACTCTTTGTCTAACTAAAGCCTTCAATGACTTCAAGTGTCTCTCCACCATCCAAATTAACCTTGTGTGTATAGGTCCACACAATTCAATCTCCTCAACTTGGTGTATGAGGTAGTGTTCTTGTGCATTGAAAAATGTTGGAGGTAGATACTTTTGCATTGCACACATTAAACGAGGAATTTCTCTCTTCCAATATTTTATATCTTCCTTATGGATTTATTTAGATGAAAACCACCTACAAATGTTATGAGAACAAAATAGGTTTCAAGAAAGACAATATTGTATACATGAATATTACAAGTAAAACACATGTCATCAACAACTTCTACAACATTTTTATTACATATAAATAATAATATGTAATTCATCTGTCATTATTTACCTCATCTATTTTCCAAGGTCATATATAACTTGTTTTACATTGTTGTCAAAGTTGTCGGACAAAGATAGAGGTAGCACATACTGTAACAAAACAATGGCACATTAATAAATTTTTGATTTCATATTAACAATATTTTTACAAAATTTAAAAATATTACATCGATTCTTACCAATACATAACAAATATACGAAAGAAATTACCTTGATGATGGTATGCCAGTCATGATTTTTTAACCCACCAAATTCACCTTACTTTGTTAATATATTCTTGATGTTTGAAGCAAATCCTGTTGGAAATCTAATTTTTTGAATGAGATCTTTTACAACATTGCTTTCATCTTCTTTAAATAACCATGGGAGGCTATTTTGATTGACTCCATTAGTCCTATTTAAATCAATAATATTTAGCATTGCATGATTGGCTTCTTGAATGTCACTACAAATTTTAGAATTTTTTTCTTTGTCACGCCTTCCATCTAAGATTCTCCACAACATTTTTGTTATGTTCTTCCCGATATTCATTGTTTCTAACAAATGAGTTATTTCTAGTTGCTCATAGTAGGGAAACCTACTGAATTGTTTGGAAAAACTTTTCATTCCTCGTGGAAGCAGATTGATGCCTTGAYGACAAACTATATGTTACATAAATGAAATTATCACAACAATTGTTAGATTATACACAATAGACATGAGAATTCAACACAATTAAAAAATGTAATATATTTCATACGATGATGAAGATTGACTTACATTGACGATTTGATCTGTTATATTCCAACTTCCATAGGTGTGGTGTCATTGTTTGTGGTTTTATCCCACTCTCCTCTTTCCCATTGAAAAGATGTTTATCAGTATTTTGATACCTATGGTTCTTAGGGAGAAATTGCCTATATTCTTCAAACACCTCCTTTCCTAAACTTATTGAACGACGAGATCTCATCCTAGGACCACAAACTAGACATGCAAATTTACCCTTTGTTTGAAGAACTAGAAGATGCACATCAATGGTAGCATTAGTTATATAACAAGCAATTATTTAAAAAATAAACATTATAATATCATCAACATATAACTTATTTAATTGCATTAGTGTGTTACATAACACAAAAATATGTTAGTCCGGGTGCATCGTGAATTGTCCATGTAAGAATCCCATGGAATTTAAATCCTCTTTGACCTATTGGTCTAGAGATGTCATACATAGTGATGTCATCCCATAACTTTAACAACTCATAGACAAGAGGCTCAATATATACATTCATATATACTTGGACCAATCATTGCCAACATTGTGTGCTCTCTCTTTATTGACATCCAAGGAGGAATGTTATTGTTTATAACAAAAACATGCCACACCGAGTAGATAGACCTGAGCTCACCAAATGGATTTACACCATCATTTTCCAATGAAATCCTAACATTACAAAGTTCTTCTTTAAAAATTGGCCATCTTTCTTCGATATTTTTATATAAATAACCATCTGTAGGCATTCAAAGAACATCATCTTCACTTACATTATGTGCATGGTAATCCATAAACTGGGCTTTGTTCCGACAACTAAATAGTCACTACAAGCATGGAATTATGGGAATATAATGAAGAACCTTGTGAAGAAGCCTTTTTGTTAATTGATCAGTTCGATATATACTGATTTGACATTGCGGGTAATTCGATTCATATGCATATTGTCCATAATATATGATGTGATCATTGGGGCATGCATCAATAGCCTGATATTCCATTCCAATTTCTTTCAAAATGGAAAATAATTCTCGGTATGTGCAAGGTAACTTATTTGCTGACGGTAATAAATATTCACCTATCAACCTACAACAACAATATCCAAAAAAATAAATCAATAATGAAAATTATATTAATCATTATAAATATGGCATCCTTTATTTAGACATCAATGGACACTGAAAATAAAACAAAATAAAAGTTGAAAATTGCATAAAACTATGAAATTATGTTTCTTACCTTAGGATCTGTGTCATACATGTGTTTAACAAACCATTTTATACCTTCAAGTTGACCAACAACATTAAAGCAGAGAGAACACTTTTTTTTTGTTCTTTCATATAGGGATTCAGTGGCATTTTGAAGTATAGGTTTATGCAAAATATATTCATCATCATTGTCCTCGTCACTGTCATCATTATCATCCTGCAAGTTGTCCTCCTCCAAGTTGAAATCATCATCCATTGAAGCATTATAAATGTCTTGGATCAATGTATTTGTCCCATCATCATCAACTATATTATTAATATCATCATTTTCCATAGGAATAACGATATCATCATTATCCACATGATTAAGTTCATCTTGTTCTTCAGTAATATCTCTATGAAAACGCATCCTACTAGGCGACATCACATTCTTAGGATGATTTTTCTTTAATAAAAACAATAGAATCAATAAAATACAATTGGAGTATATCACAAATATTATTTTGAAAGATAAATTAAAAAGAAAACAATTAATGTACAATACCCTTAAAGATCTATAATAACTAATTACTTACCATGAGACAATATTCATTTCCCCCTTCAACGTGCCCATTCTTCCTACAATGTTTTTCAACTATTTTTAAAGGTATTATTCTTCCATTAAAACCCTTGCATTCACAACAAGGGAAATATCATTTCCCATCACCATGAATCGCCATTTGTTTCTTTAACATAACAAGCTCTCTTTTTTCATCTAGAGTTGACATTGTAATTACCTATTACAACAAATCCATTGAAACATTATAAGTACAATATACAAATCTATTCAAATAATTTGGTATATATTTAGATATTTGTAATGAAAATTATACAACATGTTCAGAAAAAATAAGGGACAAAGCATGAAACCAAAAATCAGCTAGAAAAAATAAGGAACAAAGCATGAAACCAATGCATTTCATATCCAACGTACAACACTGGCTATTTGGGAATCTAAATGACACTTGGCTCTAAAACAACACATTAACCTACACATAAACATCCAAACATAAATAAATATTCTAATAATCTCTTTGTTGCGATCAACCTACTATTATGTTGTCCAAATTGAGGAACAAAATTGATAGAAGTGCAAGAAAGAGTTTGGGGAGAAAAATAAATTATGACATAAGAAGCGTAAAGGCAACTTTAATTCTCATAAAAAATGATGATGTAAAGAAAATTAATTTGAAGACAACCAATCAAAGATGTCAAGCAATTCCTTGGCATGGTAATCATAAATGATATAGTATACATCTTTTACTGTCCAAGTTTAAAGCCTCATACTTTGATTCATCCCCGAAATTACAATATTCCATTAATAAGAGGAGGCAGATCTATTATTACCCAAAATCACACTATATAATATTAAGTCCCTAATAAAAATTAGGGTAGCTTTAGGGATACACAAGAGTACTGATGCCTAATATCACCACAAAAGCCATTGCTCTTGACTTTTAGTTGCTTATTTTCCAACTCAAGGAGGAATCCCTAAATGTAAATTTTCTAAGGCAAGGATACTCAGATATTCAAGAAGTTCCATGAGATATAAGAACAAAATTAGATTGATTGAATCTAATTAGAGTGACTGTAGTTGAATCAATGATCTTTTTACTCTATCAAAAGTGGATAAACCATAAAATCTTTCTAAGGAGTCAAAATAAACCATAAAATCTAATTTAAGGAGTGAAAATAAACCATAAAATCTGATTTAAGGAGTGAAAATAAACCATAAAATAGTTCAATACCACCAAATTACTAAATCACACAAAAAGAATTTAAGTACTGACCTTCAAAATCTCAGCTATGTAGAGTATGAAAAATTTAATGTTTCTCTTCTTGAAAGAGAATTGAAATCAAGATTTCATTAAAAACCAGAACACCTGAATGATTGCCACAACTGTAGAAAATGATTATCGCAACTTTAGAAAATAAATGTCACAACTATAGCAAATTTATCGTAATTGATATATATATATATATATATATATATAGGATTGATTTCATCAGTCTTCCGACGAATTCGGTCAAATTGACCAAACAATAATTGAATGACCGTTTGATTCTCACACGTGCCATAGTTGGTCGTTATAACGACTAAAATTCATCTCTATAGCAACTAACTCGTGGTTGGTCGCTCTAGTGATGAGATTTTGTCTCTATAACGACTAATGTGGAATGTTGGTCGCTAGAGTGATGAATAATTGGACCCCCCAAAAAAAAAGTAAATTTAGTCCAAAAAAAGAAAAAAAATTACGACGAAATTCTAAACCGTCGTAATATTTCATCATAATTTATGCCCAATGTAGTAGTGACATATTTGAATACTAGCATATGAAGTGTGAGAGAGGAGAAGACAAGGATGAGGAAGTTCAAAAAATAAATTGTAAAAGAGTTGTTAAGTGTGAGATAAGAGAGGATAGTGATGACCAATTTAAAAAAGAGGGTATCTCAATTCATGTTTTGGCATATAAAGAAAATTGCATATGAAAATGAAGCAATTATGAGTTAATGATTCTTTATCATTATGAGTTAGTCACAACACAAACATGTGGAAAAAAACAATTTATTCATTGGGAGAAATTATTCGAGTTATATGTACAACTTATTAAAATATGGTTAACAACACCAACTTGGTGTATGAGACCCCCTTGTTTTTGGGATAAGGACACCCTCTGCCCAACAATTTGACTGGTAAAGTCTACCCCTATGGATTTGAACTTGTGACGTCTTAAGAGGAAACACTTGTTCTTAGCCATTAGGCCCACTGAAGTTGTATATCAAAATCTCATATAATTTATTTTTCCTTAAATAAAAAAGCACATGTACTTAAAAATTATAATTTATTTAAAAAGAAAAAATTAAAAACATTATTTTAAAATTATGAAATCAAAATCTCATACTATATATTCCTTCTTTTCTTATAAGATTTACAATACATACAAAATGTACATTGAGTTTGAAGGACATTGATTCCCATGCTTAAACATAATATAATATGTGATATAAAAGTAAAATGCTCATCTTATTAGTCTCTGTCGTAGGCATAGAGGGACTATAGCGGTCGATAATTTGTTGAACTCATATTAGATTGTCCTTTGACCACAAATATTTCCATATTATCTATTGATGGAACCAGGGAACTAAAAACATCGAATTGTATATAATAAAAAGTACCATATATGTCATGATCTGAATGGACAACGGATTGGAGGTCTTATTGTCAGCTTCTCTATTCCCAATGTTATATATGTTGGCATATCCAAAGTATTTGAACGTATATGGTATTTTTGAATCATATATTTTCTTATGCATTGGTTGAAGGTAGATTAATTCTAGCATTAGTTTGAATGTTTGGCTTAGCAATTTCTTCTAGGTAGAATACATTTCTCTAGCATATGACTATGTGTGATATTTTCTTTATTCTTGCATGCTTCGAGAGAACATGCCTGCCACGCTGAATTTTCTCTTAAATGTTTGCACAGGGCTACGCCCTTCGATGGTTCTAACAATCTTAAGTGTTTACCTAACGGGTCTCGTAGTCTTAAATGTTTATTGTACAGATGTGTTGTAATACAGTTTCGTTCCATTTTTTTATGGTGATGTTTACAGTGAAATTGTGTTGAATTGTTCTCCATCGACATCACTGGTTCAATGGTTGATGCTTTTTCACTGGTTCGTTCCATGATTCTTGTTCTTGTTTGTTTCAACTTTGCAAAGTCGAGGTCCTACAATTTCAGTTGGACCTATTCGTGGTTGTTCACTGGTTTGTTGTTATTCAACTTTGTAAGCTATTGGACATGTTGTTGTAGTTTGCAATTTTTTGGGGCTGAGCTATTGTAATCCCTCGTTGACGGGTAAGTTTCTGTGCCATCATTTCTTTGCTATTTTTGAATGGTGGGAATCCATTCCTATAAATTCTGTTGTAGACCATCTTTCTATGTGCTCTTAACTTATGTTCCTGGAAACCATGTGTTTTCATATGCCAACTGCCATGTCCATAGCTATTTCAAAAATTGAAATGCAGAGGGTTTTTAGAAAACTAGTCTGGAGCTATCAAAAGAGGGAACCATCAGTCGGGGTGTAGAGGCAGGGAATGCTTTTATTATGTGGGTCGAATAACTGCGTCCACCTGTTGTCTTTTTCCTTTCCTTTCTATTTTTCATAACTTTTTCTGGCTCCGAGAAGCTTGTAGGATGCACGCCATGAATAGGTTCAAATCGGTCTTTCTGCTCAGTAAATTTATCGTGTTATTTATTTTCATTTTTTCTTCTGTTTGGTTCACTTTCCAGTGTGGGTTTGTTTTCTTGTCATCTGCTATGGGGATTAGGGGGGATTGAAGTTGACAAGAATAAGGTTAAAATATACATACGGTGATTGGTACGTAGTTTCGCACTTGTAGTTTTCCTATTTTGATTTCCTTTTTATTTTTTTCCCTCGTTTTATTCTTTTTTTCCCCTTTTCTCTGTTTTCATGCAAACTAAAAGTATCTAAGAAAAAAATTCAAAATCACAATTCAAAAGATGAATGAAGTAATAGATGTTGATTCATATGAAATAGATATACACTCCATTATACATGACAACATTGACAAGGTTTTGCATAAAAATGGCGTTTTTAGATTGGATGCATTCTCGTATACTGTAGGGGATTTCCTTTTTGATGCATTCCGGGTTCTACTGCAATTCCTTTATTCCTCCAATGACCTACGGAATGGATTGATAGATTATTTCTTGGGATTCTTAAAAAATGGTGACATTGAGGCATTGGAGTCATATGAATACAAATTGGAATCTGATTTTCTTTGGCAGTTGCATGGAATACATGATGTCGCTACATATTTTTCAATGATGTTGTTGTATTCATCTCCAATTCTGCTTGCACGTGAGAGGGGACTTTGGGGAGATACATTTTGTATACATTGGCTATCTTACTGGCTCAATATATTGATTGGAATATGGTCATTGACAAGAAAAACAAGATATCTAGTATTCAACAAAACTACATCTGACAATCCATATTGCATCTTGTTCCATGATGCCAATGTTATCAGTGGTCATTATGAACCACTAATGTACATAAAATTGTCCATATGCAATATTGAAGGAGCTCAAATTTACTTGTCCCTCATTTGCAAAGACCTTGAATCGCTGTGGAAATAGATTATGCATCGCATAGACTGCCATGGTTTACAACAAGCAACAATTGTTTTGTCTAGCTGTGGAGATAGTCTGTTCAATGAAATTTGTTGTTTGATAGTAGTGGAGTTTGATGTGCAGTCACTACGGCTTTACACTATACAATTCTTTTTCAATGCAATTATAGGTGGCAACCAATAGGCTTTTAGCTTCTTGCATCAACACCTTTCGTCATATCTCCTAGAAAATATGTCAGCAATTGGAAGTTGGAAAGAATACCTTGTAAACATGGTGCTTCCATATGAAAAAGGAAATGTTGAGGGTTGTAGATTTTGTTTGCAATCGTTGTCTATCATATTCAGAGTAAATATCTAGGTTTGGTTGGCCTTGCCATATGGAACTCTCTATTCCTGGTCTATTGATTCAAATTACGATTGAACAATTGACATCCTCTCCTTGAAAACAGATACAACACATATCCATTATCAACCTTTGCTTGGACATATCACTGGTCCAGGGTTCAATGTCCATGTCACCCAAACCACATCAAATATGCATACACATGACATGCTTTTCAGTGAGAATAAAACTCCTCCCGGTTGTGATATGGCCATACAGGGATTAAAAAAAAGGTCATGCATGAAATTCATCCTAGTTGTGATGAAGCCATACAGGGCTTAAACAAAAAATGTAGACTAAGTTATCACAACTTGAAAAAAGTTATGTGCGAAATTCGTCCCAGTTGTGATGAGGCCATGCAGGCCTTAAAAAATAAATGTAGACTAAGTTATCACAATCTGAATTAGAGTTAAATTCATCCCAGTTGTCATCATGTCATCCTGTCGTTGGAAAAGAAATGTAGAGTAAGATACCACAACTTGAAGAAGGTCATTTGTTAGAGAAAAAAATACATTGCTATGCTTCCCTTTAGAGAGAAACTCACATATCACAATCTAAAGAAATTTGTTCATGCACAACACAACATAAACATGTACAATCTCATATCCCAGAATGGTCATGCACCTTTCACATTTCTTGGGCTAGAAGCAACAACATGCACTACTACCAATGAAAACCAACAAACACATTCTACCATACTTCCCTGCGAAAGAAAGATTCAAGACATACCTACATAAAAGAAATTCAAGACACTCCTTCCATTGCATGTGCAATTTGTGAACAATTGAATTTCTAAAAAAACAATAAGTCTTTCATGCCTGATTTGGAAGCAGAATACCTCTTCTTGACAGCACACGATAAAACATTTTCCAGTGGAACAATTTGTCTTCCATGCAAACGGTCGCTTCAAAATGGAAAACTGCCACAATTTGCAAGCCTTGACCAAATAAGATGTAATACACCACTACTATATGTAAGTGCACTTACGAAAATTGAAGAGAGACTTATTTCTCTGTGAATTTCATTTGCACAAATGAGGCCTTGGGGAAATAAATGACCCTATATGGGCTTAACAGGATCAATTATTAATGTGCCTTTTCAAATATATGTTGTTTAAAAAGCCTTTCCACAATTTATTAGCAATACAATCACAATTGTTGTGGCTCTGAAAGGACGCTTGCGATACAAAAATGTGTATCAGACAAGAACTGTGTGTGTGCATGTTGTCATGAAATAATTAAAGGAATTATGTTCTAGGGCCCTGTACAAAGCACAAAACATTTGTATAAATGAGAACTGGAACAATGTTCTTGCAAAAGAGGATGTGATCCAGACCCCTTCTGACCCTTGAGCCGAAGTCGTCTCTTAGGATCGTTCAAAACCTTCCTTGAGCCGAAGCGGCTCTTTTGATTCCCTGTTGGAATATCAATTTTCTGATCCACAAGTCCTTCTCTTACCCTCATGGTCTTCTACACACGACCATGAATTTTGGGTTTCGGGACTCACAAAGTTCTGATGTCGAGAACCTCTATCTTCTCGAACTCCCGAACATCTAAATGTCGAAATGCCGAAAAGGCTTCAATCAACGATTAGCCCCCTGGGCTATGCTTTTTCCCATATGACCACTTCTCATAAGACCACAGTATTATTCCCTTTGGGGCTTAACAATACCAGAGCCCGAACTCTCATCAACGGGACTCCCGAATTCCCGATTTCTGAAATCTCGATGGACTCTTCCTTTTAGGATTTTCCCTGAAATCCTGGATTGGTACCACACGTCCTCCTTCAAATGGACAGTCCTTGTCGTTTCACAATTTCATGAATTGCGACCCCCAGTGACACAAATCCCTTGTCAACTCGAATCCCCGATATCCGAAATATTGATGGACTCTCGATCTCTGCCACGTGTCCTCCACAGATGGACGGTCCAGGTCATTTCAGGACTTCGCTAGTTGTGAAGTCAAAATACTCCTTCCTCTTCTATTTACCAATGTCCAAATCCCTGAAATGGGTGATCTCACGACATGTGTCCTCTCTAATTAGACGGTTGTGATCTATTTCGCTATTTTGGGACTTCCACCATGGAGTGTCCCGATCTCTCGTCCTCGAGACATCCAAAATCCCAAAGTCTGAAATCCTGATAACTCTGCCCTCTTCGAGACTTTTTGTATTTCTTTGCTCTGTGCTTGAGGTTTAAACCTTGTGCAGATACCTATCGATCCAATGACTGTCGGGTATTCTGAGCGAGATCCAGTGGCTCAGAATCTCTTCTGTCCTACACGCTCCACCACTGCTTCCTGGATGTGGAAACTTCAACGGTCCAGATCTCTTTCTCAGCCTGATATGATGGCATCTGTGCTCCTCTTGAGCATGAACTTTCTTCCCAGACTTGGAAGAATTTCGAAAAGCCAAAGGCCTCAACCTTTGCTCTCTTTCCTCAGCAAACTCTCTGATCTTGAGTCCCTCACCTACGCGCATAAGAACGCTACTCCTCCTGAGATTTACTCTCAAATCCTCAAGGGATTTCGTGACTTCTGCACCTTTGCAGAGTCTCTGTGCACACAAAGGTGCTATCCATTCTGAGCTTTCCTATAGCTTCGACCTCTAAGGAACTCAGTTTTTTTTCTTTCTCCTTTAGTTGGAGAATCTGATGTCCTCCCGACTATCCTTGCTCAAGCAACTTATTGCTGAGTCTTCAGGGTGTTCAGCAACCCTGTGAAGATCCTTCTCCTTGGACTCTTCTCCAAATTCAAGAACTCAAAGAGTTCTCTCTGTGCTGTCTAGCACCTACTCAATGCCCTCCTGGTAGAGTGTCTAGAATATTCAGTGATTTTGACTTCTGTCTGAACTCATAACAGAGTTCTTTTGTGCCCTCCTGCACCTACTCAATGCCCACTTGGCATAGTTCTTGTAGAATCCCACAATGATTATGTCTTCAAATTGAACTCATAGCAGAGTCCCTCTTTAATGCAACCAATGCATACGCTCAATGCCCTCCTGGCAAAGCTCTACAAAACTCCTCAGAGATTCTGTCTTCCACTGTGTCTTCCTCTACACAGTCCTGCCTCCAAGGTGTTCATCACCCTTGAGGTCCTCCTTTGAGCCAATGATTTTAGCTACTATTCCTTCCTGGCACACTTTTGTCTGAACCCACAGAATTCAGAAATGCACTCTCTGTGCACGACTATCAGAACCCGCAGTGTTCTGTCACACCCTCCTGGTGTGAAGCCTCAAAGAACTCCAAACCTGAAAATCAAAGAACCCAATAGATAGTAGAACCTATCTATCCCTGTAAATGCATACCTACAACATACATCTACAGCATATAAAGAACACTCAAAGACATTCACACAACACAGACAATATGAAGGAAAAACTTCTCTGGTTTGTATTAATAAAAATGCCCCTTTACAAAGGTGTTCTGAGCACGGAATGTAACAAGGTCTCGAATCTTCTCTACTCTCTCTGCCTCTCTATGATCTCTCTGACAATACAAAGAAGATCTCTCTAATCTCTCTGATCTCTCTAATAATACAAATAATATCTTTCGATCTTTTACATAAGGGGGCTCTTTGAGCTCTTCCCTCCAATCTCACCTACCCTATTCAATTACATTGAATGGTCTATCTAGTCCAGAATCGGATCTAGATTTCAACCTTACAAACATTCAAGGATATCTACTTTAATGCCTGCGCAAAGGTATGACTCCATGGCTCAACAACCTACAACATTAATTACATTCAAATTTCAAATTTGAAATGAGGCTGTGCCTCTTCATCCTTGAATTGGTGCACTGACGTGGGCTGGATGGATGGCTGATTGACGTGGAGAGATGCTCTTGCATCATACTCCTCAGCTGCAAAATTCATGAGCTCCTTCTCATGTGCTTCCCATCTCAACTGTTGAAATCCTCCTGGATCCCAAACAAATTTCTGGAGCTTTTCATCTGCTCCATCTCCCTACTGCTGCTACTTCTACTACGTTGTTGCTGCTTCCGTTGCTATTGTTGCTTCTCTTCCCAGCTTCTCCTTGTTGGCAGTCTCTGCTTACTCTAACATCATCCTTCTGATCTTCTCGATCACTTTGTCCAGCTGCTCCAGTGGATGGCTCTGTTCATGGAATCTCCATTGCTGCAAAAATTTTCTGCAGATGGACAAATCACAATGATCTCCCATGCCATCTTCATCTACTTCCAACCTCACATGTTGGATGTGCATACTTTGCACTATTACCCTCTTTTACAGGGCTTCAATCTGGTCATACATATCAGCAAAGCTCATGTTCTCTGCCTCTTCTTCTTCTACTTATGCAAGCTCCAAGGTTGCAGTCTTTTCAACTTCTTGGCTGAAAATATTGAGCCACTCCTCAGAATGCTCTTCTTCTTCTTCTGCTTGGGAAGCTTCTAATTCTTCTTCCCTGACAGTCACAGCTGGTTGTCTTTCTCCTACTGTTTCTTCTTCATCTACAACACAGATATCTGCCTCCTCTGGGCTAAGTTGTAGGAATATGTCAATTCCCCCAATCATTAGAATATTTCTCCAATATTCCTTCTCTGTCATCTTCTCTGGCTGATCCAAATCCATCTTTGAGATCACCTTCTCTGTCATCTCTTTGGGATGATTCGAACTCACCTCCGAGTCCATGAGACTCTTAGATAGCCTCATTTATGTTTTCATGCCCACCTGGAAATTTGGGATTTTCCTGCTACCCTCCTGGAAGTCTATGAGATCGCATAGTGACCTCATCTCATTGCCCTCCTGGAAACGTGAAATTCCCTAGATTCCTTCTTGACAGTCTATGAGATCCTCAACTGATCCCATTTCATCCTTATCATCACTGAGATTTCTACCAATATCTAGTTCACATACCTGAACCATCTCCTCAGGTCCGTCGAGGTTTTCAACATGCCTCAACCATCCTCTTAACAGCCTACGATTTCTTCTAGCCATCAACTCCTTGACTGGCCATTTTGCCTTCGCCTTCCTCATGGGCCATTCATATACCCACCACGACTTAGCATTCTGCTGCATCCGTAATGCAATATTTTCTATCTCAACCCTTATATCAGTGAGCTCTTCATCTATTTTTTCTTTTCTCATTAGCTCTGGGTCTTTCCCTCCAACATATCTATGGCCTTCAATAGCCATCTTGTTGTCTATTTTTCCTCTTGGAAAATCTACCGTTGTCACTCTGTAACCGCGAGTGTATCCAACCTCTTCCATAGTATTCCTGACTGCCTTCTTGATTGTTGCCTACCTGCAAACAATCATCACAGAGTCTCCAGTGCTCTATCTTCCATTTACTTCTCCTCGCTTCCCTTTCCTGAAATCTACAGACAAGATTCAAGCCCTGATATCACAAATTGACGCAGACCCCTTCTGACCCTCAGGCCGAAGTCCTCTCTCAGGATCGTTCAAAACCTTCCCTAAGCCGAAGCGACTCTTTTGATTCCCTACTGGAATCTCAATTTTTTGATCCACAGGTCCTTCTCTTACCCTCACGGTCGTCTGCACATGACCATGAATTTTGGGTTTCGGGACTCACAAAGTTCTGATGTCGAGAACCTTTGTCTTCTTGAACTCCCGAACACCGAAATGCAGAAATGTTGAAAAGGATTTAATCAACGATTAGCCCCCTGGGCTATTCTTTGGCCCGTATGACCACTTCTCATAACACCATAGTCTTATTCCCTTTGGGACTTATCAATACAAGAGACCAACCTCCTGTCAACGGGACTCCCGAATTCCCAATTTTCGAAATCCCGATGGACTCTTCCTTTTGGGATTTTCCCCAAAATCTTGGATTGCTGCAACATGTCCTCCCTTAGATGGACGGTCCTCGTTGTTTTGTGATTTTGTGACTTGCAACCCCCAGTGACACAAATCCTCTGTTAACTCGAATCCCCGATATCCAAAATACCGATGGACTCTCAATCTCCGCCACATGTCCTCCATAGATGGGGTCTAGATCATTTCAGGACTTCGCCAGGTGCAAAGTCAAAATACTCCTTCCTCTTCTATTTTTCGATGTCTAAATCCCCAAAATGGGTGATCTCGTGACACGTGTCCTCCCTAATCGGATGGCTGTGATCTATTTCGCTATTTTGGGACTTCCACCATGGAGTGTCCCGATCTCTCATCCTCGAGACCTCTGATATCCCTAAGTCTAAAATCCCGATAACTCTGCCCTCTTTGGGACTTTTCATATTTCTCCGCTTTGTTCTTGAGGTTTAAACCTTGTACAGCTCCCTGCCGATCCAATGGTTGTCGGGTATTCTGAGTGAGATCCAACGGCTCAGAATCTCTTATTTCCTGCGTGCTCCTCCATTGCTTCCTAGACGTGGAAACTTAAATGGTCTAGATCTCTTTCTCAGCCTGATCTAACGACAGCTGTGCTCCTCCTGAGCATGCGATTTCTTCCCAGACTTGGAAGAATTTCCAAAAGCCAAAGGCCTCAACATTTGCTCTCTTTCCTCAGCGAACTCTCTGATCTTGAGTCCCTCACCTGTTTGCATAAGAACACTACTCCTCTTGATCTTTACTTTTGAATCCTCAAGGGATTCTGCGACTTCTGTGCCTCTGCAGATTCTCTGTGCAAATGAAGGTGCTATCCATCCTGAGCTTTCCTGTAGCTTCGACCTCTAAGGAACTCAGTATTTTTTCTTTCTCCTTCAGATGGAGAATCTGATGTCCTCCTGAGTATCCTTGCTCAAGCAACTTATTGTTGAGTCTTCAGGGTGTTCAACAATCCTGTAAAGATCCTTCTCCTTGGACTCTTCTCCAAATTCCAAAACTCAAAGAGTTCTCTATGTGCTCTCTAGAGCCTACTCAATTCCCTCCTAGTAGAGTGTCTAGAATCTTCAATGATTCTGACTTCCGGCTGAACTCACAACAGAGTTCTTCTGTGCCCTCTTGCACCTTCTCAATGCCCACTTGGCAGAGTTCTTGCAGAATCCCACAATGATTCTGTCTTCAAATTGAATTCACAGTAGAGTTCCTCCTTAATGCAACCAGTGCATATGCTCAATGCCCTCCTGGAAGAGCTCTACAAAACTCCTCAAAGATTTTGTCTTCCACTGTGTCTTCTTCTACACAGTCCCGCCTCCAAGGTGTTCAACAACCTTGAGGTCTTCCTCTGAGCTAATGATTTCAGCTACTGTGCCCTCTTGGCATGCCTTTGTCTGAACCCACAGAATTTAGAAATGCACTCTCTGTGCACGGATATCAGAACCCACAGCGTTCTGTCACACCCTCCTGGTGTGAAGCCTCAAAGAACTCCAATCCTGAAAATCAAAGAACCCAACAGAAAGAAGAACCTATCTGTCCCTGTAAATTCATACCCACAACATACATCTACAACATATAAATAACACTCAAAGACATTCACACAACACAGACAATATGCAGGAAAAACTGCTCTGGTTTGTATTAATAAAAATTCCCCTTTACAAATGTGTTCTGAGCATGGATTGTAACAAGGTCTCGGCTCTTCTCTACTCTCTCTACCTCTCTTTGATCTCTCTGATAATACAAAGAAGATCTCTCTGATCTCTCTAATCTCTCTAGTCATACAAAGAAGATCTCTCTAATCTCTATGATCATACAAAGAAGATCTCTCTGATCTCTCTGATCTCTTTGATCTCTTTGATAATACAAAGAAGATATTTCAATCTTTTACATGAGGGGGCTCTTTGAGCTCTTCCGTCCAATCTCACCTACCCTATTCAATTACATTGAATGGGTTGTCTAGTCCAGAATCAGATCTAGATTTCAGCCTTACAAACATTCAAGGCTATCTACTCTAATGCCTGCGTAAAGGCACAACTCCATGGCTCAACAACCTACAACATTAATTACATTCAAATTTCAAATTTGAAATGAGGCTACTCCTCTTCATCCTTGAATGCGTGCGATGACATGGGCTGGTTGGCTGGTTGATTGACGTGGAGAGATACTCCTGCATCAGGATGCCAACTCTGTAGAGACTCTAAAAAATTCTAGTGAATTTGATACGAGTGATGAATCAGAGAATGAAACACCTGTTGATACATTGGTGCATGGATTCACTGATTCAGAGTGCATTCGTGACTTGTAAGACAAGACTTTTGAAATTGCACCTGCTGAGGGGCAGTGTCCACCTGAAATATTCAAGGCCAAATTCACCGAGGAAATGAACTTTCGAACACTCTTCTATGGAGTTCCACGTGCCACTAACATTACAGAATGATTCAGTTATCATAAAATAGACTGATGAGAGCTGCTACATTCAAGCGATGACTTCTCCTGTCACATAACAAATTGTTTTTTCAAAACAATGTGCATAATAATAGAACAAGTTCTCTCTTGCATGTGGGTCCAAATAAGAAAAGGTGAGTTACAAGGAAGAAAATGGTTGGCCAAGGATGTTAAGTACAAATTAAACCTAGAAAAAATTATGAAATGTGATATTGGATACATAGATTTCAAAAACATTTGCACCTCTCCTGACTATTTGCAACAAAACAAGAAAAATATTTTTTCAATGATCTGGAAATTGGGCCCGCCAACATTTTTCATCACATTTACAAGTGCAGAGCATTGTTGGGATCCATTGGTGGCTACTGTATCTAACCTGCATAGGAAGAGAAAATGTAAAAAAAAAAACGATACACTGGAAAACAATCACATTGACTACCTCATAAGAAAATACCTAGTGACATGTACATGGTACCATAGAAATATAATAAATGCTTTGAGACAATTGATATGCCATGATGAAACATTTTTCAGAAAAATATTGGACTATTTTTTTGTGATTGAATTCCAGAATAGGGGAAATGAACATGACCACGCACTATTGTGGATAGAGGGTGCACCAGTATATGGAGCTGACAACAATTTAGAGATAGAGAAATTTGTGGAAAAATACATAACATGCAACACAAATCATTTGGATCCAGAACTTGCCAAAGTTCATAGACATTACCATACAAGAAGTTGTATAAAACCAAAAAAATCGCATTGTAGATACAACTTTCCTGTGCCGTCAATCAGAGCTACAAGAATCATAGAGCCACTTAGTTTAGAGGACAATGTTGTTGTTGATAAATCTAAATCCTTGTTCGCATTTCTAGAACAAGGAGAATTTGATGACCTGATGAACTTCAATGACTTCTTGACAGAGCTAAATCTATAAGAAGATGAGTGCATCCAAGCCATACAATGTACACTTAAACAACCAACAATTTTCCTTAAACGAAAACTTTCCGATATTTGGAACAACAGTTTCTATAAAGACATGCGAATTATGTGGAAAGAAAATACAGATGCGTAGTATGTGCTCAATGCATATGCTACATCATCGTACTGTACCTCATATATGACAAAGGTTGAAAAATATATGACAAGTGCATTTAGAAGAATACACAAAGAACATGAAATAAGTTATATTGATGCCATAAAAATGATACGCACACTTGGCAATACATTGCTTAATCTTCAACAAATGTCTTCTCAGCAAGCAGTTCACATTGCACTTTCCCTGCCCCTCACTTGTAGTTCAAGAAAATGTTTCATCATAAACACATCTCCACTTGAGAAACAAACATTCGTGCTTAAACCACCATTTTTGCTAGAACAAGAGCCTGACAATTCAAAAGACGTGTTATGTCACTTTATCGTTGATTATTACCTCCAATTTCCATCTCCTGTTAGTCATATCTTCTTAGCAGTATTCGTATCGCATTAAAAAAAAATGGTACACCCATATCAAAAAGAAAAAAACCCTTTGTGATATGGTTTGTCAAATACAATAAACATTTTGACTATGAAAAATATTGTAGAGAAAAACTGTTGTAGTACGTTGCGTCGATGAAAACAAAGAGACATTAAAACATAACTTCTCTACATGGGAGGCTGCGTATGTTGCCTCTGAGACTATAGTGCACATCAATGGAGATAGATTTACCTACAATGTTAATCCAACATGGGGTGATCTAGAAATTGCAGTTAATGAGCTAGAAAATCCTCACAATCTTGATGACACATTCACAAACCAAAAAACAACCAGAACTCCTTGCGATTCCTATGACTTACAAGCGGATTTGCCTCATCCTCGAGCAGGTGGAAGTGAAAAATGTATCAATCTTGGTTTTCAAGTCACAAAACATCCTTTCCTAATTGAAAATAATGAACACCACAGAGTAAGACGTCTGTTGAATCGAGAACAACAAACAAATCTAAAGGACATTGTGCTTAAAAAATGCTTGAACATGGACACTCATCTGCACTTGTTCCTTACAGGCGGAGCAGGAACATGCAAGACATTCATGGTGAAATAACTGTTACAAATGCTTATACGAATGTATGATTCAAACAATTCCTCTGATCCTATGAAACCAAAGGGCCTAATAGTTGCATACATAAGAAAAGTTGCATATAATGCAAGTGGAATAACAGTCCACTCTACATTTTTAATGCCTTTTAACAAGTCACAATTTCTTCCACTTAGCAAGGAAATGTTGGATACATTGTGTAATATTTATGACAAACTCCAACTTGTCTTTATATATGAAGCATATTTGATTGGAGGTCAGTTCTTGTATTCCATTGACAACCAACTAAGAAGAATTAAACATGTGCACACGAAATATTCTGTGGGGATCTTTACCAGGCACAACCCATCCAAGATTCTTTGATATTTGAACAACCTACCGTTAACATGAAAATAGTGACACATGACTTCTGGAGAGACAATATTAAATTCTTTGAATTGCATACTACAATGCACCAGACATATGAAACATTCATTGCAATTCTGAATAGAATGTGGACAAACAAACAAACATACGATGACTTAACATATATCAATTCCAAGTGCTTGCAGGATGCACCAACAGACCCAACGTTCCCTTACCTATTCTACACAAATAAGGATGTTTCAATGCATAACACACACATGTTATTGCTCATGCCTGGTGATGATATCATCATCAATTCAATTAACCTAAAAGAAGACAACCATGGAAATGTGCCATGTCATGAACATATAACCACTTTACCTTTGCAGGTTGTCCTCAAACTAGAAATGTTGGTTGAAATATATGCCTGTAACTATGATTCACAGGATGGCTTGGTCAATGCTGCAGATGGAATAATCAAAGGCTATATGAAAGCAAAAAAAAATTGATGTCCTTTGGATTAAGTTCCATGAACTGCATATAGGCAAGCGAAAAGAAAGCAATTTGGCTTATTTATATAATTCAAACACTACAAGCAATTGGACACCTACTTTGAGAATATCAAAGCCAGTATCGACATCAACAAAGACAGGTCGACTGAAGATTTGAAAACAGTTTCCGATTAAAATTGCATGTGCACGTACAGTCTATAGATCACAAGGACTAACACTTGATAATGTTCCACTCCAGTCTGCTGGAATTCAGATACATTGACTTGTGTACACAACATTGTCCCATGTTAGAAGCATAGAATCCTTGTATTTACTAAGTCCTCTTACAAAATATAACTTCAAAGTGAAACATAAAGTTGATATTGAAATGGAACAACTCAGGACCACCGCAAAATGGAAAATGCACTATGATTACTAATTCATACAAACAAATTCATCTGTATCAATTCTCTCTATTAACACACACAAATTAAATGCACACATGGATGATATACTCAATGACTATTATACAATGCAATCCGATATTCTGTGCTTGCAGGAAACACACATGGCATTATGCATGCATAACAAACAATTCCCAAATCACAATTGCATGTCAAGTTACATTACACATGGGGTGATGATATTGGTGAAACAACATGTACCAATTTTGTACCATATACATATCGAAGAAAATAATGTTGAGTTGGTGATTACGAACTTTTATTTTCCATGAAACAAAAGTTGCAATACTCAATCTATATGTTGCTCCCCATGCAACATTCTCCAACATAGTAGATGTTATTTCCAATGCACTGGGCCATTTTCATCTAAACGGACCAATTGTTCTTGTAGGAGACTTTAATATTGACATGCTACAAAATAATGGCACAACAAAAGAATTGGAAAACTACATGTGCAAATACAGTCTCCGCTTTCTTTTGAACAACACAAGCCATCTGCAAAACACACTTATTGACCATCTGTGGTCGAATGTGCCCATTCCTCAATACAATATGTTTATCTTAGACACATATTGGTATGATCATGATACAATTGGTATTGCACTTGAATTATCAGATATACATCAAACATATTGCAAAGTCATATTTCTATGTTTCGAAGCATATCTGTATAGCTTGTTGCAAGAAAAAAAAGAAAAAAAAAAGATTTTTTTTTTATCTAGATTCTTAGTTTTCCTTGATTTGTACACATACTGGTATGGTCACCATAGAGTTGGTGTTGTGCTTGAATTATGAAATATACATTATGATTTTTTTTTATAAAAAAGGTACATTCTTCTAAAACTATTTGTTACTCTATTCATCGTATTCTACTTTTTTTAGTGTATGTACATAGTACTTTCCTTTGTCTTTACATGTTAACTTATGTTCATACCTGTTTTGTTTTGTACTTTTGTTCATAGAAACAAATAGACACCGTAAAGAACTCCTAACCAGGAATGTAGAGGAATCCATGCAAAGGTTCGTTTTTTTCTGCCCATGTTCCATATTCAATAGTTTTTCGTTTACTATGTCTATATTTGTTGAACTAGTTTGTAGCTCTGTTTTTTTTGTTTTTTTTTCGCATATCTTCCTCTACATTCACTTGTCTTTGTGTGTGTAATACATATTGAATCTTGATCTCCACAATCCTGGAGTCTGTCTGTCAATTTTTATATCGCAGAACTTCAAATATTGTTTGGAGGACATAGAACAATAGATCTGCAATGTTGAGTAAGGCAGCCCACAAGTCCGCTTGTCAATTTTTATATCGCGCAATTCTAGGTGCTATTTGCAGAACACGAAACATTAGTTGCCCAATTTAGAGCACGCCATCCCACAAGTCCACGATCCAAAAAAGTGTCTAAGTATGGAATAAGGGATGTGTACATGCTCTATAACATGTCATGCCCATACTTTATAAAATTACATATTTAGTATGTATTTCTCATTACTCGGAGCCTACCAACCCTGGAGTTTGTCTATCAATTTGTATATCGCGAAACTGAATAGAAGTACAATGTTGAGCCAGCCAGCCTGCAAGTCTGCTTGTCAATTCGTATATCGTGCAACTCTCGGTGCTATTTCCAGGACACATAACATTAGAGGCCCAATTTAGAGCCCTCCAGCTCGCAAGTCCATGATCCAATATAAGTGCAATGTTGATCCAACTAGTCCGCAAGTCCACTTGTCAATTTGTATATCACACAACACTGGGTGCTATTTGCAGGACACAGAACATTAGAGGCCCAATTTAGAGCCCACAAGTCCGCGATCCAAAAAACTGGCTAAGTATGGAATAAGGGATCTATACATGCTCTATAAAATGTCATGTCCATACTTTATAAAAGTACATATTTAGTATGTATTTCTCATTTCTTGGATCTCGCCAACGCTGGAGTCGGTCTGTCAATTTATATATCACAGAACTCAATAGAAGTACAATGTTGAGCCAACCAGCCTGCAAGCCCTCTTGTCAATTTTTATATCGTGGAATTTGGGGTGCTATTTGTAAGGCATAGAACAATAGAGGCTTGTTTTTGAGCCACCAGCCCCAGAACCTGCAATCCACAAAGTGTACATTCTCTATAAAATCTCAGCCAACCTCCGAGTCCTCCTGTCAATTTGTATATTGTGGAACTCTAGGTACTATTTATAGGACACAGAGCAATAGAGGCCTATTTTTTAGCTCACCAGCCCAAGAACCCGCGATCCACAAAGTGGCCAAGTATGGAATGTGATATCCATACATGCTCTATAAAATCTCGTGTCCATACTTTATAAAGGTAAATATTTAGTTTTCTTTGCCTTGTACACATACTGGTATGGTCATGACACAGTTGGTGTTGCACATGAATTAAGAAATATGCACCATGAGTCCGACCAAGTGCTTTCATTTCCTTAGCCAATTTTATGCTTGCGGGTTGTCGGCTATGCGTTATCGAACTCTTATTCTCTGTGTTCTGAGCGTACATCTTGCATCCAAAACTTGGGCAATCCATGTCTATGCTCGTGGGTTCCTAGATGAAAGAGTGGCATATTTCATGTCCATCTATATCTCTACACGACGAGTCCAACCAATTGCCATTCGTTTTCATAGTTCACAAATTTTATGGTCACGGGTTCCTTTCTGGGCGCCATTCATCTCTCATGCCCCATGTGCGCAGTATACATCTTGCACCTGAAACATCGATGATCTACAATTAGACCCAAACTCGAAGATTGAGACTCATTTGATAATTTTGTTTAATTAAATTGCAGAATATAAATATTTAATATTAATGATTCAGTACTTGAAAATAATGTTTTTAGATAATGTTAGCTATATAACATATATGTTATATGTTATAGATGTAGACAATCACAATCTTGAGCCTGCCAATCATGGAGTCCGCCTGTCAATTTGTATATCATGGAATGTTGGGCGCTATTTGTAGGACACAGAACAATAGAGGCCCAATTTTGAGTCCGCCAGCCCGAGAACCCGCAATCGAAAAAGTGACGATCTGTACATACTTTATAAATGTGCATATTTAGTTTTCCCTCGTTTTTTCACATACTACTCTGGTCAACACACAGTTGGTGTTGGACATGAATTATAAAATATACACCACTAGTCCGACCGAGCGCTTTCGTTTCCGATCCGTCCATACTTTATAAAGGTACACATTTAGTTTTCCCTTATTTGTACACATATTGGTCTAGTCACCACACAGTTGGTGTTGCACATGAATTATGAAATATACATCAAGAGTCTAACTAAGCGCTTTTGTTTCCTTAGCCAATTTTATGGTCGCGGGTTCCTGGATAAGTCTTATCAAACTATCATTCCCCGTGTTCCAAGTGTACATCTTGCATCCAAAACTTGGGTAATCCATGTCTATGATTGTGGGTTCCCAGACAACGGAGTGGCAACATTCATGTCCATCTATATCTCTACATCAGGAGTCCAACCAACCGCCATTCATTTTCATAGTTCATGAATTTTATGGTCGCGGGTTCCTTTGTCAGCGCCATCCAACTCTCATGCCTCGTGTGCACGATATACATATTTCACCTAAAACTTTGGTGATCTACAATTGGACCCAGACTCGAATCTTGTGAATCGTTTTATAATTTTGTTTAATCAAATTGTACAATATCAATATTTAATATTCATAATTTAGTACTTGAAAATAATGTTTTTAGATAATGTTAGATATATAACATATATGTTATATGTTATACATGTAGACAATCAAAATATTGAGCCTGCCAGTCCTAGAATCCATCTGTCAATTTGTATATCATGGAACTCTCGGTGCTATTTGTAGGACACGGAACAATAGAGGCCCAATTTTGAGCCCGCCAACTCGAGAATCCGTGATCCAAAAAGTGGCTAAGTATGAAAGTCCATTTGCCAATTTGTATATCGCGGAACTCCGAGTGTTGTTTGGAGGACACAGACCAATAGAAGTGCAATGTTCAACCAGCCAATTAAATTGTACAATATCAAATTTTAAATTGTACAATATCAATGCCCTGGAGTCCATCTATCAATTTGTATATCATGGAACTCTGAGTGTTGTTTGGAGGACACAGAACAATAGAAGTGCAATGTTGAGCCCGCAATTATGCTTCTCAATTTGTATATCGCAGAAGTGTGGGTACTATTTGTAAGGCATGGAGAAATAGAGGCCCAATTTTGAGCCCGCCATCATGAGAACCCGCGATCCAAAGAGTGTACATGCTCTATAAAATCTGATCCACTCAGAAAGTCCTCTTGTCAGTTTGTATATCACAGAACTCTAGATGTTGTTTGTATGACACGGTCGTTCGTCCTCATCTTTACTGAGAATTGGAATGTCATTCACGGGACCTTGGCTTGGCCCGTTCACGAAATCTTAAAACCCTAGTTCTGAACACATGTCAGACTGACATTTCCCTATTCCATACTTAACCACTTTGCCGCAATTCCTCAAATATACAAACCGTCCGCTGAACTGCACCATCATGCACTCTTCTATTTTACGCGTTTTGCGGTCAAAACTTCCCACTCATGCAATTTCATCGCTGGACACTCACTTGTCCTCATTATCTCCTGTAAACTTATTTTGAATCACATCCGACCTCTTTTTAGACTTAGCCATTCCTTCCTTGCTTGCTCTTCCCCGTCTCCATCACCTTCGCACCTGTCTATAATAAACAATAATGTTTATATATATATATATATANATATGTCTCATTTTATATATGTCTCATTTCTAAATCTTTAATGCTAATAGCATCGTGCATAGACCGTGTAAATTTTCATTGATGGGTGAAATTCTCGAGAAGATATGCCATTAATGCGCATTAAACTAATATTTGCGGAGGCTTTAGTTATCCGTTCTGAGTGTTAATTTCAAATACCATAGAATTTAATTCTCACGTCATTAGCTTGGTTCATTCATGAAACCTCCAATCCTTAAATTTTCTCCATCGTAACCGCCACCTTCGCACTTCTAAGTATGCAATAATTAAGCATACAACATGCATAGAGATTGTCATTAATCAACGAAGAGCTCGAGGATATTTTCCATTCGCAATAATTGAACCAACATTTCCAGGGGGTTATATTATCCCCTCCATTTGTTCATTTCAACCAACGTTTGGAGCAAACAGATGTTTTCATAAACTACTGGAAGCAGCTCCACAATAGTTCTCTAGAGATACAGTGAACATCTTCAGGCCTCAGGACTAGAACCACCACAGTAACAAAGCATCGCTCCAACGGCCTGCCACAATAACAAAGAAACCCAAATTTATTCAAACGGATGAGGTGCATCCAAAAATTGATAGTTCTCACAAGCTTGCCATGTAGAAGAAGGGAAAAGGAATTGTAGGGGAGGCAGAGGAGCCCGAAATTAAGAGTGAAAACATGGATGTTGACGCTGATCTGGATAGCATATTCTGCAACCTTGATCAGTCGAGAGACACGATTCACCATAGCTACTCAATGCACATAGTTGATACCAAAATTTTTGACGTAGATGAATCCTTCGTATTCCAGAGTGTTGTTTTCGAATGTGAATCTAAAAAAATAATTATTGAAAAGAGAGATGTAAAAAATAAGAGAAGTAAACATCGTTCAAAAGTCGACCTTACCAATATGCATCTGTCCCAAATCTCTAGACTTCACAGAGAAACCATATATTTTCTTCATGATTCCATTGGAGTCATTGAGGATGAGAATGCCAGACTAAAGGATCAGATCAAGTAATTAGAGGAATCTTTGATTCCTATGCCATTGCTTGGCAGTCCTTTGGAAATACCCATGCTTGTGATGCCCTGCACCCTTGCAACAATGCTAAAAGTCTCCTCGATCTTCCTTGCATCGTGTAGAAGATATGTGAAGAAAAATATTAAGAAAAGAATGGAACTGATTACTATGTCTTGGGAAACATCACAAAATATGGATTCCCTGGGAAGTAGGGCACATAACTTGCTCGAACTTCTGCAGATGGATTTTTAAAATGAAGAAACTTTATGTTTGGACACGCTCATCCCTTTTTCCTTTCATCTCAACAACATGGAAGACACGACAAGAAGACAACATGATCTCCCCTCCAAAAAACAACTTACTCAATTAGAAGCATGCTGGAAAGAGAAGGTGAAGAAGTTGTATCTCATCGTCCAATCATGTGAGCAAGCAATATCAAAGAAAGAAACATTATTCAAAAAACTCACCAAAATAGACTTAGCCGGAAGGACCAATGAGTTCTAGGACCCCAACTTAATTCTCAACTCGTTGGCATCAACCAAGGAAGCTTTCGATAAACAAGTTGATAATTTTAAGGCGCTGTCTTTAGAAACATTTTACAGGATTCTTGTATATCATGAAGATCACATGGACAACTGGCTAGTCTGTTATTCGGTACAGAATGGAGACATTCATCGGGCTCTGTCTAATCTTTCTGTTGATGTAAGCGAATTAGAAAATGAACTTTTCATCATTAAAATCTGGAATGACATCAACGTCACCCCCTTGAGAAGATACATTGAAGAATTCGTTGAAACGAACTTGAATTAGGTCGTCGACGAAATCCAACAGGAAAAGGAATCAACAAGAAAATAGAAAAAATGCTTATATGGACCATCTCTCTAAGTCTTTTGTTCATCAATCCAGTTATTCAAGCGGGTCGGCGACTAAAGCCAATAGGAAAAGGCATCAACAAGAAAATAGAAAAAATACTTATATGTACCATTGTTGTAAGTCTATATTGATCTTCCTTTGTTTATCAATCCAGTTATTCCACCTTCTCTGAATAGAAATCTCTACCCAAAGACTGATATCTTCCCATTTCTACTTTTCAGGTATTACAGTCTATCGTCTCCAAATTCTTCTTTCCACAGTCCTATTTATTGTACATATTTTCTCCTATTGTCCGCGGGAGCGCCAATCCCACTCTATATGACTAACGCATTTAAATTTCCAGGAATATGTAGCAAACTATTTATTTTTGATATATTCCAAATAAAACTATTTTTTCGTCTCCTTTTATTTATGTGCTCTTAGATTATTTCAATTCTCTTTTTTCCTGATGCATATCTTTTTCTGCTTGGTCATTTTTAAAACTAAATTTGAGATAAATCACTCATTTAAATTTGAGATATCATATTTGACACACACACACACACACACACACATATATGTATTTTAAATTTCCAGCAAAATGTAATAAGCTTATTATTTTTTTGATATAAATGTCATAAAATTGTGTTTAATACTTTTTTACTACTCACCCATATAAAGAGTATCTCATTTATTGCATGCTTACTACCTGTCCTTCATACTGCTTGCCACATCTGAACTACAATTTCCATTTGCCCCTGCTACTTTTTCCTCATTCCTCTACATTTATCCCCAAATCAACCCGGCAGGGACTTCACTACCATGCCATGCAACACTTGCTACACACAGAAGAAATCTTCCCTTATATAAATATTTACAAAATATCTAATTCTACTTTTAAACTAAAAGTTTTATATTATGATTTTTATTATTATTTTTTTGTTTGTTAATGTGGCCGAAACTGTTGGCATCGGGATTAACTTGTGGCTTGAGAAACCGCGACTCAGGGGCATCTAAGTCGTCAAAATCACCCGGGGATCTCACCCGGCCTGAGCCACACCAACCCTTAACATGGTTGGATTTTTTGTCCCCGCAGGTTTCGAACCGGTGACTTTTCAACACAGAGTGACTTAACAACACACTCTGTCACCGACTGTCCTACACCTCAGGGACATTATGATTTTTATTATTAATAAAATAAATACTACTATATTTTTATATAAATTTATTTATCTATAATAATTATTTAAAATCTAAGTGTTAACCATTCTATCACATATAATTAAGATGCATTTTCTGTAGATAAATATATTTTCCCAAATTAAATTAAAAATAAATATTGTACTTTATATTTTCTAAATGTAAGTTCTTTAAAGATAATCAAATCTGTATGTGTGAATATGTAAAGAAAAAGTAATAACGGTAGAACATAACAATTTATGTTAATTTTTATATACAATTTGTAGTTTGTTTCAAATGTATGTGGGTGGATTTGAACATGTGACCTCCGAGGAGGAAATACATATTCGTAACCATTAGGCTCACTCATGTTGGAACTATATAT
>ML804101.1:96502-117169 GCA_009831015.1 Picea engelmannii
AACTTCAATCAATGAGGGAAAAAGAGGATCATAGTTCATTGGTCATAGGTTCCTTCATTGTTCCATGGTCAAAGTAACTATTTAGGAAAGTTCCTTGGAACTATCACTAACACGAACTCTCATTGACAAGAACTCTAAATGAAAGCACGTGGACATGAACTTGGTCAAAGTTCTTCTCTGTAAACATTTGACAAAAAAACATTGGTTAGAGTTCTCAACCCGCAAGAAATTTGACCAAGGAGTTATGAAGGGCATATGAACTCTAATCCATGAGAACTTTCTTGACAAAAATTTTCTTGGTCCTAGTTCATGGTCAAGAAAGTTCTTTGGAACTATAAATAACATAAACTTTAATTGAGAACAAGGACTCTTACCCACTTAGGAACAAAAAGATCATAGTTAATCATAGTTCCTTAGTTAAAATCTAGAATTAGTAATATATCAATCACATTTCCTTCATGAAAGTTTATAAAGGTCATACTTGCTTCTTCCTTTGTTGATCAAAGTTCCTAGTTGAAAATAATTCCTTGAAACTATGATTAACATCATATCTTCTATTTACATAACTATTGTATTTATTTATTTTCTCTTTGATATATATAAATATACTTTTATTTATATTTTTATCTATTCTTATCATTATTTGTTACACTTTTTTAAAAAATATCTATAAAGCATTAAAAAAAATTAGTATAAACGGCCGGATTAGGCGCTTTTCTGTAGCTCTTTCAACAGTGTGATTAAGATGTGCTATGTTAAAACTATGGGTAAAATGAATTTGGGTAGTGTTAGCTTCTTTTCGCCATTAGACTAGCAAATTGACGTCCATCTATATCACTGTAATTTCATTGAAGTATGGATCTCACAACCTTACTCCACTACTCACCGCATAATTTCATTTAAGAATGCAGACTTGACGTCCATCTCATGCATGATCCATTTATTCTGAGATGCAATAGCTAATACCATCCTTACTGTGTCAATCCTTTCTATAGGAGTAAAGGTTTCACTTTAATCAACACCGGATTGCTGACTAAACCCCGGAGCTACAAGTCTTGCCTTGTAATTTTCAATTTCACCTTCTGCATTCAACTTAGTCTTACAAACCCACTTAACAACAATTCTCTTCTTACCTCCAGGTAAATCTACAAGATCCCAAGTGTTATTTATTTCAATGGAATCAATCTCCTCAACCATTTCTTTTATCGAGAGAGAATTTTTAGCATCTTCATCAAAACTTACAGGATCATATGCCATTAATACAAAATTTGAAATCTGATCTACTTCTTCATTCTGATCATACAATTCTCTTAATATTATAGTCTTCTATCCTTTAAATCTATTTCTTAATGAAGCTAAAGTGGGATTTGATTCACTACTTACCTGTGGATTTGATTGATGTCCACCATGTCCAGATGGCTCACCACACTCATGAGTTCTTGGCATTCTAAATTGAGATGGGATGATATCCGGTGCTTGCCTTGTTGGACTTCTTGCTGCAGGTGTATGCACATGTGGAACCATCTGACATAGGGTCACCACCCCGCTCACAGGATCGTTCAATCAATTCATGATCCGAAGCAGCTCATTTGATTCCCTTCTGGAATGTCTTATGAAACCCAATCCACAGGTCCTTCTACTCACCCACACGAATCTTTTGCATTCTAACCGCTGCCTCTTCCTCACTTGGAAAGATATACTTTCGGGCTTCGGGGTTTCTTGTTTCCCGATGACAAGAATTCCCTGTTCTCTCAAACTCCCGAACTCTGATTTGCCGATGCACTCCTTTTTGCCTTAGCCCCTCATGGCTATGCCCCTAGTCCATATGACTAGTTCTCATATGACCACGACTCTATTTCCTTTCGGGGTTTACCTATTCGAGGGTCAGACCTCTTGACTTCTCGATTCCCGATATCCTGACACACGAAATTCCGAAATAATTGTTGTCCTGACCTTCCCTTATTTTCGCGATTTTGAGCTTTTAAATGCCGAAATGCAAGGACTTCTTGTCCACGGGATCCCCGATATTCCAAATCCTGATTCTCCGACGTGACGTCGGCTAGGCTCACAATGGAACTTTTCACCTTTCCGTGATATTTAAAGCCCAGATCTTCCAAAATGGATGATCACGTGACACGCGTCCTCCCACAACTAGACGGATCAGATCAAATCTCGCTAATTCAGGGTTTCTGATGTCGAGTGACTAAACTCACGTCCTCGAGATCTTCAATATCCCGAGTATCGATATCTCAATCAGCTGCTCTCATTGGGACTTCGAACCACGCTATTCAAGAAGGCTTAACTCTCATGCAATTTCTTGTCGATCCAACAACTGTCGGCGATCCTGAGCAAGATATGACAGTCATGATCTCTTCTCCTATGCACTTCTCCCATGTCGCCTTCTGGATGTGATGACCTTTCAATGATCCAGAATCTTATCGGCTGAACTGATGACCGATATTGCTCCTTCCGAGCTTTGGCGCTTTCCTTCTCTGGCTTGGAAGGATTTCCAAGTTTCTCAAAGACCTCAACCTTTTCCTGTTTCCTCTTTCATCTCTTCGACTCTGGGCTTCGCCGCGTGTATGAAAACGCTGTCCCTCCTGAGCTTATCCTTCTTTCGAATCCTTGAAGGATTCTTCAACTCCTGCGCCTCTGTAGGGTATTCAAATGCACACAAAGGTGCTATCCACCCTGAGCTTTCTTGTAGCTTCAACCGCCAAGGAAACTCAGTTCTTCTTTCCTTTCTCCCTCAAATGGAGAATTTGGATGCCCTCTTGACTATCCTTCACTCAAGCAACCTCTTGCTGAGCCTATCAGGGTGTTCAACAACCCTGTGAAGATCCCTTAGTGGATTCTTCCTCAATTTATAGAACTCAAAGAGTTCTCTTCCCCTGTGCCTTTCTGCACAATGTCTCAATGCCCACCTGACAGAGTGTCAAGAATCCCCAGTGATTCTGACTTCTTTAGAACTCATAGCAGAGTTCTTCCTCTGTGTCCCCTTTCACTGGATCAATGCCTGTTTGGCAGAGCTTCACAGAACTCCTCAGAGATTCTGTCTGCAACTGTGTTTTCCTCCACAGCCTTGCCTCCAAGGTGTTCAACAACCTTGAGGTATTCCTCCTGAGTTGTTGATTCCAATTTCTATGTCGCACCACGTCCTTGCCTGAACCAACATAATTCAGAATTGCTTCAGTGCACTGGTATTCAGAGACCGCAGTACTCTGTCATGCCCTCCTGACATGAAACCTCAAATACCTTCACCTGAAATCAAACATACTCTTGAAAATGCAAACCTACAACATACATATACAACATACATTCATATCATATGAAGAACACTCATAGACATTCATTTAACACATAGTCATGCAGGAAAAACTGCTATTTGTATTAAAAATGGCAAACGCCTGTATTTACAAGGTGTTCCTGAGCACGGCCTGTAACAAGGTCTCGGATCCTCCTCTTCTGCTCTCTACTCGTAGACCCCTATCTCAACTCTCTCTCAACTAACTACTCAAGAGATACAATTGATCTTTTACATGAGGAGGCTCTTCGAGCTCTTTTCCCTCCAAATCTACCTACCCTATTCAATTACATTGAATGGGTTGTCTAGTCCGCTATCCGGATCTAGATCTCAGCCTTACAATCATTAAATGCCTACTTAGCTACAGCCTGCACAAATCCACGGCTTCACAGCTCAACAACTTAAACATTTAATTACATTCAATTCTAAATCAAAATGAGGACAATGCCTCTCTTCAGCTTTGAATGTGTGTGCTTGACGCGGCTTGCTGGTTGGTTGGATGACGTGGAGAGATGTTCCTGCATCATACTCCTTAGCTACAAAATTCATGAGCTCCTGCTCATGAGCTTCCCATCTCAGCTGTGGAAATCCTCCCGGATCCCAAATCATCCTCTCGAGTTGTTCATCCGCTCCATTTTTCTACTGTTGTTGTTGCTGCTGCGTTGCTGCTCCCTTCCTTCTTCTCATAATATCCTTACTGACAGTTTATGCTGACCGAATCATCAGCTCTATGATAATGTCGATCACTTCATCCGGCTGCTCCAATGGCTGGCCATGTTCATGCAGTCTCCTCAGCTGCAAGAATTTTCGGCACATGGGCAGATCACTGTGATCTCCCATGCTTTCTTCATCAGCTTCCAACTTCACCTATTGGATGTGCATGCCCTGCACTTTCACCCTTCTCTCCAGGGCTTCAATTTCCTCATACAGATCAACAAAGCAAATGCTATCTACTTCTTCTTCTTCTGCTGCTGCAAACTCCCATGTTGCAGTCTTTTCAATCTCCCGGTTGAAAATACTGAGCCATTCCTAAGAATGCTCATCATTATCTCCTACTTCTTCTGCTGTCAGCTTTAGTGCTACAGGTTCCTCAACTTCCTGGCTGAAAGCATTGAGACACTCCTCAGAATTCTCATTTTCCTCTCCTTCTTGGGAAGCTTCAGATATCTGCTCCAATTCTTTGGTGACTGTTTCAACTAGCTGTCCCCCTGTTGTTGTTGCATCTGCAACACATATTTTTGCCTCCTCTTGGGCAAGTGGTAGGAATATCTCGATTCCCCCAATCATTATAAGGCTCCTCAAATCAGCCTCTCGAATAGTGAAAGTTTTTAACTTTTCATCATCTTCATTCACATGGTTTGGAAAACCACATGAATCTTCATCCTCTGTCAGCTCCTCTGGCTGATTCCGACTCACTTCTGAGTTCATGAGACCCTTATATAGTCTCATATTCTCATCCCTACCCACCTCGCAATATGGGATGCTTCTACTACCCCCATGGCAGTCTTAGAGATCCCGCAACGACCTCATATCATTGCCCAGCTGGCAATGTGAAATTCCTTGGCTGTCCTCCTAACATTCCGTGAGATCTTCAACTGATCTCAACTCCTTTCCCACCTGGAAATACGGAATTTCCTCTCTGCCCTCCTGGCAGTTATTGAGATCCTCAGCTGATCCCATTTCATCTTCTTCACCGAGATCTCTCCCAGTCTCCAGTTCACATACCTGAAGCATTTCCTTAGGTCCGTCAAGGTTTTCAGTATGCCTCAACCATCCTTTTAACAGTCTACGTTGTCTTCTAGCCATCAACTTCTTGACTGGCCATTTTTCTTTTGGCTTCTTCATGGGCCATTCATATACCCATCTCGGCTTGGTATTTTGCTGCATCCGCAGTTCAAGATCTTCCATTTTTGCCCTGATGTTGGCAAGTTTTTTTCCCCTTTCGGTTGTGCTCATCAGCTCTGGGATTTTCCTTTCAACATACCTATGGCCTCCAGTAGCCATGTTGTTGCCTCTGTTTTCCCTCCTGGAAAATCTTCTACTTTCACTCTTGCACCTCGAGTGTTTCTAGCCTCTCCTACAGTCCTCCTGACCATCTATGGACCGTAGCCTACCTGCAAAAAATCCACACAGAGTTTCCAGTACTCTGTTTTCCTTTGCCCTCTCCCTCTTCTTGAAATATACAAACATAGTTCTCGCTCTGATACCACTTGATGCAGGATGACCACCCTGCTCACCGGATCGTTCAATCAGTTCATGAGCCGAAGCGGCTCATTTGATTCCCTTCTGGAATCTCTTATGAAACCTGATCCACAGGTCCTTCTACTCACCCGCACGACTCTTCTGCATTCCAACCGCTGCCTCTTACTCACTAGGAAAGATATACTTTTGGGCTTTGGGGTTTCTTGTTTCCCGATGACAAGAATTCCCTATTCTCTCGAACTCCCGAACTCCGATTTGCCGATGCACTCCTTTTTTCCTTAGCCCCTCTTGTCTATGCCCCTAGTCGATATGACTAGTTCTCATATGACCACGACTCTATTTCCTTTTGGTGTTTACCTATTCAAGGGTCAGACCTCTCGACTTCTCGATTCCCGATATCTCGACACATGAAATGCTGAAATAACTGTTGTCCTGACCTTCCCTTCTTTTCGCAATTTCAGGCTTTTAAATGCCAAAATGCAAGGACTTCTTGTCCACAAGATCCCCGATATTACGAATCCTGATTCTCCGACGTGACGTTGGCTAGGATCACTATAGAAATTTTCTCCTTTCGGCGATTTCTAGTGCCCGGATCTTCCGAATTGGATGATCACGTGACACGGATCCTCCCACAACCGGACGACTCAGATCAAATCTTGCTAATTCGGGGTTTCTGATGTCGAGTGACCAAACTCACGTCCTCAAGATCTCCGATATCCCGAGTATCGATATCCCGATTAGCTTCTCTCGTCAGGACTTCCAACCCTGCTATTCACGAAGGCTTAACCCTCATGCAATTTCTTGTCGATCCAACAACTGTCGACGATCCTGAGCAAGATCTGACACTCACAATCTCTTCTCCTATGCACTTATCCCTTGCCGCCTTCTAGATGTGATGACATTTCAATGATCCAGAATCTTATCGACTGAACCGACGATTGATATTGCTCCTTCCAAGCTTTGGCGCTTTCCTTCTCTGGCTTGGAAGGATTTACAAGTTTCTCAAAGACCTCAACCTTTTCCTATTTCCTCTTTCAGCTCTTCGACTCTGGGCTTCGCCGCGTGTATGAAAACGCTGTCCCTCCTGAGCTTATCCTTCTTTCAAATCCTTGAAGGATTCTTCAACTCCTGCGCCTCTGTAGGGTATTCACATGCACACAAAGGTGCTATCCACCCTAATCTTTCCTATAGCTTTGACCACCAAGGAAACTCGGTTCTTCTTTCCTTTCTCCCTCAGATGGAGAATTTGGATTCCCTCTTGACTATAATTCACTCAAGCAACCTCTTGCTGAGCCTATCAGGGTGTTCAACAACCCTGTGAAGATCCCTCAGTGGATTCTTCCTCAATTTACAGAACTCAAAGAGTTCTCTTCCCCTGTGCCTGTCTGCACAATGTCTCAATGCCCACTTGACAGAGTGTCAAGAATCCCCAGTGATTTTGACTTCTTAAGAACTCACAACAGAGTTTTTCCTCTATGTCCCCTTTCACTGGCTCAATGCCCGTCTGGTAGAGCTTCACAGAACTTCTCATAGATTCTGTCTACAACTGTGTTTTCCTCCACAGCCTCGCCTCCAAGGTGTTCAACAACCTTGAGGTCTTCCTCCTAAGTTGTTGATTCAAGTTTCTGTGTCACAACACATCCTTGTCTGAACCCGCATAATTCAGAAGTGCTTCAGTGCACTGGTATTCAAAGACCGCAGTATTCTGTCATGCCCTCCTGACATGAAACCTCAAAGACCTTCACCTGAAATCAAACATACTCCTGCAAACGCAAACCTACATCATACATATACATCATACATTCATATCATATGAAGAACACTCACAGACATTCATTTAACACATAGTCATGCAGAAAAAACTGTTATTTGTATTAAAAATGGCAAACACCTATATTTACAAGGTGTTCCTGAGCACGACCTGTAACAAGGTCTCAGGTCCTCCTCTTCTTCTCTCTACTAGCATACCCCTATCTCAACTCTCTCTCAACTAAATACTCAAGAGATACAATTGATCTTTTACACGAGGAGGCTCTTCAAGCTCTTTTCCCTCCAAATATACCTACCCTATTCAATTACATTGAATGGGTTGTCTAGTCCACTATCCGGATCTAGATCTCATCCTTACAATAATTAAAGGCCTACTTAGCTACAGCCTATGCAAAGGCACAGCTTCACAGCTCAACATCTTAAACATTTAATTACATTCAACTCTAAATCAAAATGAGGACAATGCCTCTCTTCAGCTTTGAATGCATGCACTTGACATGGCTTGCTGGCTGGTTGGATGATGTGGAGAGATGATCTTGCATCACCATCTGTCCATCTCCATCAGCTTGCTCAGCTCCATCATCATCTTCACAGGGTAACACAACTCTCTCTGAAATTGACTTGTCAATACTTCCATCCTAGACTTCATCTTCTTTAAATTGAACATCTCTGCTGATTACATATTTCTGGGTGATGGGATTGTAGAGTTTATATGCCCTAGACTCTTCATTGTATCCAACAAAGATACATCTCTCACTTCTGTCATCCAACTTCCTCCTCATTTCTACAGGTACATGCACAAATGAAACACATCCAAAAATTATGAAATAAGAAACAATGCAAGGCTTACCATCCCAAGCTTCCTAAGGTACACAATTCCTCACGGTCTTGGTCGGACTTCTATTCGAGATAAAAACAGAGAAAAGAACCGCATATCCCCAATATTCATTTGAAATATGCTTCTCTTTCAACATGCTTCGAGCCATAACCATGATGGTTCTATTCTTCCTTTCAACAACTCCATTCTACTGTGGAGTATATCGAGCCGGAAATTGCCTTTTAATTCCATGAAGATCACAAAATTCAATGAATTCATTAAGTTTGTATTCACCTCCTCTATCAGACCTTAAGATTTTAATGGTTTGACCACTCTCATTCTCAACCATAGACTTAAACTTCTTAAAAACATCAAAGGCTTCAAATTTTTGTTTCAACAAATACAACCAAGTCTTCCTACTGAAATCATCAATGAAAGTCGCAAAATAAACACAGCCAGTTAAAGAAGGTGTTTGCATAGGTCCACATAACTCTGTGTGGACAATTTCCAATGGAGATTTTGCTTTGTAGGAAACACCTCAAACAAATTTCTCTCTGTGATGTTTTCCATGTATACAACTCTCACAAGAGCTTCCAGGTTGTTGAATACAAGGTAACCCCTTTACCATCTGTTTCTTCTGTAATAGATCTAAGCCACCAAAATGTAAACGACCATATCTTAAATGCCATAACCAAGATTCATCTAAGCTTCTAGCTTTATAAGCATTCAAAGAACCACTCAAATCATTTCTCATAACAAGTGGAAACATTCTATTCTTGGTCGTGTCTACTCTTGAAATCAACTGTTTGCTAGGTAATTTATCATAGATTATACATACCTTGTTCTTGAAGAACACTGTGTACTTTTTCTCCAACAATTGTCCAACACTAATAAGATTGCATTTTAAACCAGGAACAAAATAAACATCATCAATATTTCTTCTCTCATTATTCTTAGTGTAAACTAGAACTACACCTTTACCATTAACTGTAACCTTACAATCATTTCCCAGTTTTACTTCAAAATGAATACTAGTATCAATAGAAGAAAATAAGTCCTTATTACCAGTCATGTGGTTACTGCAACCACTATCCAAAAACCAAATATATTTAGAACTTTCCTGAGTAACATTACAAGTCAAAACCATAGGATTTTGATCAAACTCAGACTCATTTGTGATATATGCATACTGTTTTCCAGCATCTACCTCCTTCTTCTAACATTTGTTAGCAAAATGCCCAAACTTTTTACAATAATAACATTATACTTTAGTTTTTTCATACCTCTGATTTTCTTGCTGTTGTTCACTCCTAAATTAGGAGGACTCTATTGGGACTTCTGCTCAGACTCGGATTCAACTCTATTGTCCCTTCGACCAAAAGATCGACCTCCTCTACCATAATTATAAGACCTTCCTCCGCCTCTACCTCTGGTAACATGTAGTTGATATTTGAAAGCATGCTCCAATGATCATTCTTCATATCCAGTTATCCTAGATTCATGAGCAACAAGATAACCATCTAATTCATCAATTTGCATTAGACTTAAGTCTTTAAATTCCTCTGTGGGAACAACAACAGGATCAAACTTCTTGGGTAAACTTCTCATCACTTTCTCAATAACTCTCTTATTCTCAACATCATCTCCATACTGCCTGAGCTGGTTCAAAACACTCATTACTTGAGTCATGAAAGTATCAACACTTTCATTATCCTTCATTTTCAGATTTTTGAAGTCCCTTCTTAAGTTCTGCAACTTACTGTTTTCACCTTGGACACACCATGATAACTGGTTTCAAGAATGTCCCAAGCCATCTTTGAAGATGCAGCGCTAGAAATCTTCATAATAATGGATTCATTTAACCCCTGCTGGATTAATCCAAGATCTTTGTTATCCTTCAACAAAACACGGTCAGCATTAGACAGAGCCAATTTTGCTGCAACATCCGCTGGCTCAACATAACCATCAATGAAATAAGTCCATAAATCTTGAGAACGCAGAATCATCCTCATCCGTATGTACAAGGAATCATATGACTTATCACTAAGGATAGGAACTTGCACTTGAGAAGAGATACTACCAAACACAGTCATTTATAAAAAAATTGAAAGAAATCAAATAAACCTTCACGGAGAGAAATAAGAAAATAAAGTTTGGCACCAATAGGAATAAACTGCAATGAACTAAGCAATAGCATAATAGACTGCTAGCTCTCATAGAAAATGTGAATAACCGGGGGTCAATTGGGGTTCGGGGTTTCGGTGTTTACGAACGCTCGACCCAAAACTAAATTCCCCAAAGATTTTTCTCCACGGCTCCGCTCAGCATGACGAACGATTTGTGCACGTAGCATTTGGAAGCCAGCGGTGCGATAGAAACAAAAGCCATTCCTGCTCCATATGATATGATTGAACAAATATTGCGCTCAAAAAGATGAACTAAAATGATTGAACAAATATTGCGCTCAAAATGATGATATAAATTGCTTGTACCAAATATCGCGCTCAAATGATGAACTAAATACTTGTAATGGTTTCCCTATTCCAATCATTATTTGTCACGGTGATTCCAATCCTGATTCCAAACGTGTATTTCATTCCAAACATGGCAACCTATCCACGTATCGCAACTCTGTATATATTTGTCGTTCATAGATGAATCTCGTGCTTCATTTCCAGTGAATGAGTTTTTTCAAAAGATGATATCAAGGTCCCAAATAATTGATTCTTTCCTTATACTATTTATAATACTTACCAATATGGATGGGAGTTTAAAGGACATTAACTCCCATGCTAGAGCATAGTATATATATGTGATATGAGTGAAAGATGTAGTCCTAGTCCATTATATTATACATAAAACTAGTGTACATCCAATTTAACTTCAAATTTATCATTAGTTTAGAGGGATCAAATCCTTTAATGTGCCAAATATTCCTCAAGTTTTTTAAATCTATAAAGTTTTCATCTCTATAGACTTATCCCTTTAAGTTCATGATAGATCTTGAGTTAAAATGTTTCTACAATAGTTCTTTATATATATAGATATAGATAAATGCCACATGTCAACTCCATGTTGAGCACTAAATCACTTATACACTAAGGAGTTCACCATTATGGGTAAAGACGGATCAAATCCCTATTAAGTTTTTTTAATCTAAAAAATGTTTTCACCTCACTCATCGCGAGTTATGATGGATTTACTATATATATATATATATATATATATATATATATATATATATATATACATGGGTGAGTACAAGCCTAATGATGGTCTCTCATGACGGGTTAGTGGCAATGCAAACCTAATGAAATACAAGAATATGTTAACTTAGTCTAAAAATTCTATCTTTTGGAAGTTTTCACGCAACTTTTTTCAGTTTGATTTTGCCCGAAATTCGGTGATGAATGGTTGGATTTGTCGATTTGAGTGGCTAAGTTTGTATAATCTAAGTGCCGAATGGGTTTTTGATCACCCCGAATCCATTTATGCATTGAAAAATGCAATTTAAACAACAAAAAATAGAGATTGTGTCAAAATTTACATTGTCGGATTCCAGCCAAAAAACCCAAAAGGTAGAACCTTTTTTTTTTAACATAAACGGATAAAATTATATTTATAAAGTATCGATGGCCTCACCGGAAAGAAGTACATAGAAAAAATATCCTAAGTCAAATTTTCTGATTTATCTTGCCGGATTCCAAGTTCACTTTCCCATGTTTCCGGTTATCCAAAAATACTACATTCCATGAATCCTTACATGAATAAATTTGGACAAATTGATGGCCTAATAATTGACAAAAGCAACACATGATTATTTTTTTTTTCGGGATCGACTTCTGGTCATCATTGGTTGTATTACTGGTGATTTACTTTTCTTCTTCCCAACTATTGTCCAACCTTCTTTGACATGTGGTGATGTTTTTGTTGATTCAATTATCCCTATATTTTCCTGATCTTGGGAAATTGTTTTCATTGGAGTTGTCAATACTAGTTCATCTTTATCGGCCTCATCTTCCTATCTTGAAGGAGGTGGGGAGTTGAGGAGAACCTTTCTTTCTATTCTCTTATCAGGAGTGTCTGAAGCCTTAATTCTTTCTATTCTCGGATCAAGAGAAGTTGAGTCTTTAATCTTCGATTGAGGGACGATATTTGAATGATTCAGAGGTGTCTCCTGAGTAGACATGAATTTGAAAGCATGACTCAAAGAATCTGGGCCTGGAGAAGATTTTTGGTTGCTTGTAATAATGAGTTGATGATCTTCATTGGAGCCATACCACTAGGTTGATTTACGTTGTTGCTTCCCCGCCTTCCTATTTCCCCTAGTACATTGAGCTACTATGTGCCTTGTTTCGAAACAAGCCCTGCATCTCAGGGCTATTCTCTCATAGTCTAGCTTTTGGGTCCAGGAGTAGTTTTTGCAGCCCAAAATAATTTATGCTCGAAACACTTTGCTAAAATCTATTTCCACACAAATTCTCGCATTTGAGGTGATGCTATGAATTCTAGTTTCTTTACTTGAAAAATGAAAATTTCCTAATGTTGATCCAATATCTCTAAGAGAAGTTTCCCCCCAAAAATGAAAGGGAAGATTCGGAATTCTGACCCAAACTGGAGTCCAAACCATCATGGAGTTCAGACCATCATGAAGATAGGATTGAAGCAAGGAGTCCAGACCATCACGCACAAACCTGAGTTTCCCCAAAACCAAGGGCAAGAGTCAAGGATCAGATCCCCATCTACTGTAAGATTGAACTCAACAATGAATAAGCCTTTTTAGGGGTTAATGAAAAAATATTCCTTAATGAGAGGCTTCCAATGGGATGAGATCCAACCATTGATATCCACATGTCGAGGCCAAAACCCAATGAACCGACAGATTAAATCATTTTCTTGAAAATAAACTTCCTCATCTTCAGCTTCCTACCCCATGAGAAGATAAATAGCTAGGGCTTCTTGAACTAAGCATGGAGCAAAGGGGGCAGAATGAACTGATATTTTAGTTTTAACAACCTCACTGAAATAAACTAAGGTGCTACCCAAAGGACTGGTATCCAATGAGAGATGTGCACAACCAACTCTCTGGGTGGAGACCAAAAATAATCGATGATAGGTGGGATTGGTAGTTTGTGGGAGTTGCAAAGATGCTCAAGAAAAACACACTACAGGAAGAGAGATGTATGTAAGGGCTATGGAGTCAAATGTACTCATAAATTTGAATGATATGACCTGAGGATAGAATATCCTGAGGTATATATATGCCTATATATGGCTATGAAGGTTTATGTATGTGTGTCACTGTCATTCAATATGTCAAACATACCTTTACTTGATTATTTTTTTCCCTCTAAATTCCCCTCTCGAACATTGACCTTTATTGCATCCTTCTCAGATTTCTCTTCCTCTTTTACCTCTTCTCCCAACTTTATGTGCTTGTGATTTTTTTTTTTTAATTTGAACTCTTCCCCTCTCTAAATCACATTCAGACTTAGCTACTTCCTTATTGTAAGTTTTTTTTTTCTTTTACTTCCTTATGTATCATCCCTAGGGGTTTCAAGTAGAAGGTATGGAGTGTGTTGTGTGTAAGACGATACAAGTTTTAAATTTTTGAAATAGGCTCAATATTTGGAGTCAAAAGAAGCCCTTCTAATTCAGTCTTTATGTTAGAAGGACAATGATGATTTGGTGGTTGTATTTGTTTATGTGGATGACATAATCATCATAGGTAGTAAGGTCAACACAATTCAGAAGGTAAAATCTGATTTTTGTTCAACTTTTGACAAGACTGGTTTAGGACTCCATTATTGTGTAGGTATAAATTTTTGACAAACCAATGGTTGTGTGTTGTGTCACAAAACAAGTATGTTGTGTCACAAACCAAGTATGCTACAATTTTGGTGGATAAATTATTAAGGGTTGGTTGTATGTGAAGAAGTCTTCAGTTTCCTTCTCAGGATCAGAGGACTTGTAGTTTCCAAATACTCAAGTCTCATTTGTAGCATGTGAAGAACCTTCAGTTGTGTTCTGATGATCAGATGATTTGTAGTTTCCAATTGCTCCAAGATCAGTTGTAGCATATGAAGAACCTTTCAGTTGTCTTTCAGAGCTTCATATGTTTTGTTTCTTCTAAATACCCAGTGATCAGATGATATTATAAAGTTGTCTTCCCAACCCCTTTTATTTAGAGTCTTCCAGATATTTATAAATAATAAAATATGTCTTAAATAACTAATATAATTTTATAGGTCCTCCCTGGGAAAAATTAAGTTATATTTTAATGTAGGGTCAAAAGGGAACCTCTTGATCAATATATAAAGAGGTTCCTAAGGCTCACTCTAGCACACGGTACACTTGCGCCTCTTCTCTATGCCATGGCTAGGTAAGAGAAGAAGTGCGCAAAAGAGAGAGTAGTGCGCAGATCTTAGGAGCATGCCTTCTAGGGTTTGACCTAGGGCTTGCTAGTAGGATAAAAGAAGTGCGCACGAGGGAGGTATTGGGTTTATCCTTCTGTTTCCTTTAGGGTTTGAGAGATGACCTTTGTACTTTGGTCTTCGTATGATTTGTGGTCATTCATCTTTGGTATTTTGGAAAAGTCATTCATCTTGAACATCATGGATACATTTTTTTAGAGAATATTCCCGAAAGTAAAAGGAAGACCATTGAATGTGTTAGAGCCTAGACCTAATGTCTATTTCTTTTAATTCCTTGCTCATTTAGCCCTCATTTAGCTCACTTTCTATCCTTTACTGGTTTTTGCTCATTTAGCCCTCATTTGAACCATGTGTTCATCTTCTATTTCATATGAAGTAAGGATGAGATCCTTATTCTAGATTTGAGGTTCTCTCCTACGACAATTGTTCCAAGTGTAAGTGACATTGATTGTTTCAATATATATATATTAGAGATAATCTGTTTCAATATCTATCTAGTTCTATTCCATTGAATGTTTCCATATGTTGAAATCATAGGCTACCCTAGAACTCACGACCAACCTGATCACCCTGCGCGCAACAAACCCTAAGCTATCAAAAATGGACATGACGTGGTAGGGTGCTCATTTTCTAGGGCTCACTCTCTCAACTATGCCAATTGTGCCAGAAAGGAATCTTTTAGTGCAATCGTGAAGAGATTCTTGTCTCCTTTTCTCTAGGGTTTTGAAGAGAAGTGCACAAAAGTTAGAAGGAGGTCCTTTAGGGTTTAAACCTTGTGAGAGAGAGAGGAGTGTGCAAGTTCGAGGAGGGCTTGATTTAGGGTTTATCCTTGTGTTTCCTTTAGGGTTTAAGAGATGACCTTTGTACTTTGGTCTCCATGCCTCTCTATCACTTGCATGGATTACAATGGTTGTGAATTTGATGGATGGTTACCTTGCAAAGTTTGCACCGGATATCAATTTGAAGCTTCCCAAATTTAGTCGTTAGCAACATTAGTTGGTTCATTCAAGTTTAGTCATAGATTTGACAAGTTTCATGGGTTCCACAATTTGGTTGGTTCATTCAAGTTGGGAACATGTTTGATCATTGGATAATGTTTCTTTGTGAGTGGTTCAGACCCAAGCTAGAGAAGTTTGACATCGGAAGATGACACTATATAGTTTGGAATAGGAAGAAACTAAGTGAGGGTTTTGGTTCTTCCAAAGAAAAAAGGGGAACATGGGAAGAGAATAGAATAAATTTGTATCTTCATACACTCATTCCTATTAAGGGGGGTTTCTTCAACTCATTTGTCTCTTCATGGTTTCCCAATACTAGATTGCAACATAAAGGACAACACATAGTTGTTGTCACATCATTTATTGACTAGAGAATTTAGTTGATGAATCATGTCCAATAAGAAGAAAAGAAGGAATTTAGTGATGCTTGGTCATAATCAAGTTCTCCTATCCAACGCTAACACTTCTAGCGCCCTATCCTACCACTCTAACACCTCTCGGCCTGCTCTTTTGAGACTATTTAGAACATAAGTAAACTAGCCCTATTACATATCTAAGCTACCCTAAAGAGCATCCCCCTAAACATTAGCTACTATACTACCAAAATTTGACCCTTAAGACACCCTTTAGGCATGCTCCAAGACCTCACAACCTGCCATACATTGACTGTACCAACAGTAGTGTAGCAACCCCTTGTCATCATATATTTGTCCTAACTATCCCTTAAACTAGTGTAGGACTACCCCTAAACTTAGGTCATCCACTCCTCATCATAAACAATTAATTTAGGATTAGAATTTGAATTGATATTGTCATTATATACTTCAGAAAATTGATTAACTCAGTCCTATATTTTGACATTTCATTACTCCATATTTGATTTTGGAAACAACATAGAATCATAAACATCAGTATTTTGGAAAGAGGTATAGTGTTGTGTTTTGACATTGTCAGTGTGTCAAAGAGATCAAAATATCATGCCCAATATGTAACAACATAGAAATAACAACACTACAACACTTTCCAAGAATTTGATCCTATGGTGTTATGTTATTCCCAAAATCAAATGTGGAATGATGAAAGGTCAATTTGTCATAACCAATCAAAAATAAATGCCAACCATAAGATTACAATTTAATTTCCAAATATCTTTTTATCTCTAGGGTCAAAATGTGCAATGATAAGGTGTCGAATATAGGACTGTGTTAGTAGTTTTCTGAAGTGTTTTATATCAGTCCTAAAGAGAATATTTGTAAATTGGTGTCACTCTGGGTCAGGTTCTCTCATTTTAGGCCAAGTGAGTTTGTGCTCAAGGCCAAGGGAGGATTCCCTAAGACTTCGGTCGTTCATAGTGTTGATCAATTCCTTAGATGTAAATGATATATGATGTATATTTCCCAGAGGCAAGACAAAACACGTTATTCACACAATGTCCCGGAGACAATCAAATAGTTAGCTTATGGATCAAATATGACAAATGCAAGTAAATACCAGTAGAAAATCAATGCCTTGGGAAGGGGCTATGGAGTCTAGAAAATGTCACAATCCTAATAAGATTGACCTCGGGATAGGATATCCTGAGGTCTATATAAATATTCATATAACCAAATGATGCTTCAGTAAAATGATGACTCTTTCATGTAAACTCATAAAAAAGATTTTCAATATGTGGTTTGGTGACAAGTTGGGTGAAAGGAAAATGGGAACAAGATATTCTTTTAAATGTGTAATGCATGAAATTCTCAAGAGATCAATCTATCATGAGTGGATGTGATCAATATCCAATAATAGTACATGCACTTTAAGTGATTCCCTTTTGATATGATCAAAACGATAATTGTGAAGTAACTCAATCACATATCACTTCATCAACCAATCAATGTGAGGTTATTCATCAATTAATTCCTCACCAGTGATATAGGTTCAAGCAATTGTAATTCCAACTAATCAAATGCAAGACATGTCAATATTGTATATCAGGAAACAGATTGATACCAACCTTACTAAGAAATAGTATATATTCATTTAATTCAAAAAATTTATGGATTTGAATCAATGATTGTCAGTCCAATGAATTTACATATGTCAAAGTATGAATCACATGCAAGCATATTAGTTCCAGTTCTGATTTAATTTAAAGTCTATGCATCAACAAAGCATAAAAATGATGTTTCTACCACATACAATACATCAAATTGCCAAGTGGAGGGTTGTCTTCATGATCTTATAAATATGAAACAATGATGTCAGTCCCTGCCTATCATTTCTGAATTTGTGTTTTGGTATAGGTTTGTTTAAGAATAATACCATAGTGACTGAAATTATATATGTTAAGGTTAATTTTTGGATGCTAGGTAGTATACTTTAAGGTGTTGCGTTGAGGAGATATGGTGTCAATAATTTAGGGGGGTCTTCTCAAAGTATGTTGAGTTAAATTCTATGCCAACGCAAGGTAGTTTAAGGTTTGTCTAAGGGGTTATATCAGTCAGAAAAGTATGTTTCCTATAGGTAACTATGAGGGGTAGGATTGATACGGAGTCATTTCTTAGGTAGGAAATCGTAGGGTAGATGACTAGGGTAGTTACTAAGGGTTAAGCGAGGCTTTTAGAGTAGATCTGAGGCAGGGACGAGGCTCAGGTTAGGGTGAATGGGGACTTTCCTAAAGGGTCGAGGGATAGGCTTATGCTTAGGGAAGTCTAGAATAGGGCTAAAGTCTAGAGTTGAGGAGATGACGTGGTAGGAGGGAAGTAGGACTAAAATCCTAGGTTCTAAGGCTTGACGCAGGGGTATCATACCACAGGCCGAGAGATGAAGTTAAGTTCTAAGGCTATTTTTAGGTGTTTAGAGATGTGGTTAAGGGTTTTAGGTTACGTAGTCTAGAGCATAATTTAGAGGGGAGGTTAGTTAGCTAAGAAAGCAAGGTGAGGAGGGTGATGTATGGAATGGCCTTAGAAAGGCAGGCTGAAATAAAAAATTCAACCTTAGCTATTAAATCAATGCTCAACAAAATTACCTGGCCAGACATGTTGATGTCTCCTTTTCCCCTTGCGATCGTGGGTGCTCGTGGAGGATGCAGAGGTTCTCCTTCAAGACTGGATGATTGTGGAAATTGCAGAGATACTCCTTCTCTCTTGGATGCTCATGGAGGCAATGGTAGCAAGGTCAATCAAGGTTCAACCAGCTGGAATAGAACCAAGCCTGCCAAATGAAATCGTGATCAGAATACAACTAGCCTAGGCAAAATGAAGTCAAAGAATAGTTTTTGATTTTTTGTTTTTGGTATGTTTTAGTATAAGCCATATTAATAAGCCTTATTTTAATATATAATCCTTATTAAAATAAATGCCACTTATCCAATGGATTAATCTTTTCTTAGAGAAAGGTATGACAAGGCTTAAAATTTCAGTGTTTAGTCAATGGTGGTGTGCCAAGTCGATAAAAGAAGGTAGATAATATAGCCCTTACCAGGGTTCAAATCCTCAAAAGTGACATGCATATTCTTTCATTTTTTCTCAGTACTATGGATTTATGCTAAAAGTGCATATGATAAAAAAGGAAATTTTAAGAAATGATTGCATTCTTTTTCTTATTCTTGAAGGAAAGCTAGTGACCACTAGCTTTCAATTTATCATAAGAACAAGTGTAGAGCCCCAAAAAATATGAAATTAGAATACAATTTTCTTGTTACATAATCATGGATCTTCTTAGCTTGTTCCAAAGCCTCTCAATAACCAGACACATAGGTAGAACACTAACCATGTTTATTGTTGGGACAAAGGCATCCCCATAGCATTGACTTCATCAACTTCGAATGAGAGAACCTTGGACCCAATTGAATTCCTATTATTTAAATTATGCATATACACTTTGAAATAATGTGACCAACAATTCATAAACCTCATAATTGGAAAATAATCCCACTATTATACCAAGCTTGAAACCTTGTCAATGCATCATTGTTCTTGTGCCAAAAGGAAGCTAGTGATCAATAGGTTTACTTCTAGCACACACACAAATGCAGATCCAACAACAACATCAAATTTAAATAGATTTCTTATTGCATCATTGTGGATCTTATTAGTGTGTTTGAGGGCCAATAAAAAGTCACACACGAAGGAAGAACACTAACCGTGGTTATTTTTACAGCAAGCACACCAAGAGATCATCATTGTTCTTGTGCTAAAAGGAAAGCTAGAAACCACTAGATTTCCTTATGGCACAACCACAATCATGGTGCCAACAACAATATTAGAACACTAATCGTGGTTAGGGAGAAATTACCTCGTCTAGTGACCAACAAACCATGGAACATCATGTAGGGAAATCAAAACCCAATCCAACCTTTTGAATTCATGATAGGGTATATAATCATGTCATGTTATGTAGGGAAATGCTAAATACAAGATGGAGATAATTATGTCTTCCAAGTATGAATTTAAGATATTATTACAAGGATGTTATAAAAAATGGTGTTCAGCAAATCATTGTTATGATCCTTACAATTGAAAGAATTGGTTATGCATGCAAGGGCATATATATAGAAGTCACTTATCACCAAAGTGTTTACAAATATTCTATTATCTTAAATACCAATCTCACCTTATATACTTTTCATAATGGAATTTGTCAAGATCTAGAAGTGCCATATTGAGAATTGGATTTGAAAAGCATGGGACACCACACCAACCATGCCATTTTATATTTTGTATAATGAAATTTGTTGGAATATAAAACAAACAACACCACAACAACCTGACCACTAGCCACATACATAGCATTGTGAACATCAGGAAAACATATCTAATATAAAAACAACATTACCCTGAATCGTGTTGTTGTAATCAAGTCCAAATAAAGTATATATAAATTACAAACCAAAATTCATATGAAAATATGAAACAACAAAAATATTATCTATGCATAAAAAAAAAATTATTACCCATTGAACTCATGGAAAGACCCAACAATTTACAAACAAACAACATTCAACAAGTAGACAATTTATGAATACCTATCTTGGTAAGTTATATACCAAGTTATCTCCTGGTGAGATAGTATTTTTTTAAATGATGAAACCCTTTTCATTCAAGGTATCATTGATGTCTCTTTAGCTTAGAAAAAAAATGAAAAAGGAGTAAGTTT